>DWNR01005501.1:0-10128 GCA_018250455.1 Polygonus leo
CCGATTCTCAGACCTACTGAATATGCATGCAAAATTTGGTTAAAATCGGCAAAGCCGTTTCGAAGGAGTACGAAGACAAACATTGTGACACGAGAATTTTATATATTAGATATATTTGAATATTTGTGTAATGTCTCTCGGAGACAGGATTCTTAGCGAAAGGTATGATAACGCTTACAATATAGATTCAGACTTCAAAATTTAAAACCCAAGCAATCACATTATAGACGAAAAATTAAATATAACATAACACGCAAACAACATAGAAAATAACACGAGTCTTCGTGTAAGTATCTACCTACTAACATATTAGTTTTAACTAGCTATACAAATCACAACTGAAAAATAATATTTATATACATTTTCTTACACATTGCTTACAATAGGTATTCAGTTTGTTCTGATGGCCATTACTCAATAACAAAGTGACTTCTTTACGAACCGATGGAGACCTACTTACAGTAGGCAACACCCGCATACGGGCGCTACGCGATCAGCTTGTAAATAAGACCATAGCTGCCGATCCCAATCTTAATCACGTGGAGAAACTTGAGCACTACATTCCTAAATGTATATGTTAACATTGAAATGAATTTGAAGGTGGTAAATATCTTTCATGTTCGCATGCGGAAGAGCTATTGCAAATTTCGCCTTGAAATCGGTGTAAACATTGTTTTCATTTAAAGGGTTTAAAAATATCAAATAATATTAAAGTTATATCAAATTAAGCGATAGTAGACCGTACATACGCGCTTCACGTCCGCTTTAGTCCACTACAAGTATGATAGATACTTACGAGTACTTAGAAATCCTCAGCTTGGGCTCAAATGTTGTTTTAAAAATATTTTATACGGAATATACTACACGATATACTATGAATCGATACATTTGTCCTTATTATTATACTGGTATCGATAGTTCAATGACCCTAAATAAGATTCGTCCGTGGGATCCCGCATTATCTTGAAGATGAGTAATTCTAATAATGTGTTCAAACACTACAAACACTCACTTCTTACTAAGTACCGACGTTTAATAGCTTCATCTGTTACTACTTATCGACAGTAATGGTTATGCGCGTTATTAATATTTTTACCATGTGAAGACTTAATGACATATTAATAAAGGCAATCGTACATTTCAATTGATATGATATAATAACTTTTACAAGTATTAAGCTTTAATTTTTAAAGTAGGTACCTACTAAATTATAAACTTCTTAAACTAGAAAAGGCGAATTGCAGATTGCTATATCATTCCTTAGCAACAAACCTAAATAAAATTCGTAGGTAGGTACTTTAAAATATAATTCCCTATTTTGTAAAACAATTTTGTTCGTTCATTAAATTAGGAACCCTTTTGGATACTCAAATTTATTACATGAGTCTAATTTTGTACCTGCGAGTGTAATTCACCCCATAACATTTACGAATGTCACAAGTTTTAGGTACAAGCACCGGTGTAAGTGCTCTCCGCAGTACTTACATGGTACTAATTAGATTCCCGTGACACGTCAAGGTGTAATAACTACGTATAGCTCGCTTCTCGCCAGTTAAAAAGACATCTAATTATTAAGACACTTCATTTACTTACTCAATTAGTAAGGCTGCAATCTCCCGCAGAGTGCCAATTAAAAAATAATAGAGCCCCCGGTGTGAGCGAGACACTCGAGGGTTCTCTCTCACGCAAGTGGCTTAGAGATGATCCGCGTCGATTGATGGCACACTATTGAGTGATTTGGATTTTCCACAGATCCAACAGTTTTTCTTTTTTTTTTTTAATTTTTTATGCGGCTGATCGTGCGAAGTTTTAATTCTGTTCGACAAGCTTAAGCATCACTCCAAATCGACACCAATTGTTGTACTCTGTATGTTAAAGTTTTTCAACAATTCCGTTCGCTTCTTACAAATACATGTATCAATTAGCAAGGTTCGTTATAACGACAAAAATCACTCCTGTTCACGTATTCTGTAACGGGATTAACTATCTTATATAATAAGCATAACGAACCCTAAAACAAGTCGACAATTCTGAAAGTAACGCGTCACTCGACGTCGCGAAAAACCGAATTAGCGAATTACCCCGTTTTGAGGCCCGGCTTCACTGACAGCGAGGAAATACGAGCAACATTCTCGCTTTAAGATACGTATATTATTTAAAATTTTAGACTGTAAATGTGTATAAACTATTACATTTAAACCTTCTGCCATCATGTTTCATCTATAATTGCACTCAATTTCCATTAAAAATATGAACGCGAGTTGACTCCTACCTTGAAATAAGTTGCAATATCTTAAACGATTCTTTGTAAGATATAAGAGCAGCCCATAAGAAAAGGTTAGAAAGGTATCATATAAATACGAAAGTACAACAGAATACTGTGACGCTACCAACGCCGGACGAAAGACGCCGCATTTGATACACTTGTTCGTGGTCTTCACCACCATTGGTTGCTCACACCATTCGCGTATTAGATCACCGTGAGACGTATACCCAATCCTCTGAATGCGAACTCGTAAGTAATTAGCCTCGCGAGACACTCCATTCGCTTGCTCTCGTAAGCGATGCGAAGCGAAGATACCGGAATGGCGGGACGACGAGCGAAAATGGCTAATCAAATCCACTCCCACTCGGGGCTCGGAGTGCTTTTTATATTTTCATTGTGCCGTGAAGTGTCACGCTGCAGGTGAATTTAACAGTCACATCGCTACAAGTAGACAGTCGATCGGTTACGTTCAAGTAGCTGCGTACGAATTTCAATCAGCCCCCATTTTTTATCGCGCCGCTGAACCTCTAATAAACGACGCTGCGCTGAAATTCAACGTTACAACCGATATTGACGCTAGTGTTAGGTTACAATTAGCGTGTGTACCTATATGTTTTTTATAACAACGGTTTATGCGATATAACAATTTTTCTATACTAATAATAACAATTTAGTAACCGTTCTGTTACAGCTTTTATTATGTTGCGACGATAATTGAATAACAAGTTAACACTTACGGTCCCTTTAGTTAAATTAATATGTTAAATATATATCTGTCTGATCTATTCTGTAAACCTTATAGTCCATTGTCTCGTGAGAACCAAATAAATAAGTAAATTGTTCCCTCCATAAAAATAAGGCTTATTAAACATATGAAATGAGGATTTTTTGCTAAGATTTTATTTGCTGTTGATTTACCTTTAGAATAATTAGTGAATAGAAAATTACCCTTTACAAAAAACGGGGTCTGATTATCCCGTAAAATAATTCTGAACTGAATGGAAAATGATCTGCAAAATGATGCATGAAAGATGCTAAATCCTTATCCATCACACATTAAATTAGCTGGCGTAATTTAAAACCGTATGTAAAATGAGTGTCGAGTGATTAGTACGTAATATGTGCTTAAGTTTCCGTGCCGAGTTAAGGTAATTAATACGTAAATCGATTAAATATGAATCTTATCGTCATATTTCTGTAAAAAATTAATTCAGTTTTTCAATGCTATTACTATTTCCTTACAATTATTTACCTTATTTGAATAAAATACGCTAAAAATTGTAGTGGTACTTAACAATAATTTATTTTATCATTTTAATAAGATTTCAAAGATAATCGACTCCAGCAACGATCATCATTATCAATTTCTGAGCAATTATATATATTTATTAGGTACATATATGCATTTTATACAAATTATGTAGTACGTTTTTTATTATTTGCAAATT
This sequence comes from Polygonus leo, assembly GCA_018250455.1. Classification (NCBI taxonomy): domain Eukaryota; kingdom Metazoa; phylum Arthropoda; class Insecta; order Lepidoptera; family Hesperiidae; genus Polygonus; species Polygonus leo. The sequence goes on from DWNR01005501.1 coordinate 3,715, forward strand.
ATATTTTAATTTATAGATCTCAATACAATACATAAAACACAAAAAATATTTCTTTATCTCCCTAGGCACTATGTATGACATTTTAAAGCAACCAATTTCTCTTGTTTGCAGGGAGTTTTACTACATCCAGATGGAAAAATACGCGCGGCAAGCGATCAGCGAGGGTCTGAAGGCAGCGGACGACCTGCACGTCGCTGGTGACTCCGAGCTGTACAGGGTGCTCAACCTGCATTACAATAGAAACAACCACATTGAGGTAAGAATCGAAACTGACCCACTTTATCATTCAAAATCAAAAATATTTTTAGTGAAGATATTTGACGATACTATTGACGATTAGATGTTACTTACTAATTTTAGACAACTTTTTTCATTAACTGTTAAAGGCTTGCAGAAATTTCAAAGGGCGAAAATTATTAATTAAACTTTGATTAGTTGACTTTAAATCCTAAAGATTTTCTCTTAGATAATAACTGTGTTGTTATCTTCATTTTACAATATAGAAATAACATTATTTCGAAAATTTTCAGCCAAATATATTGTTATATTAATATTGGTGTTGTCTATTCCAGGTTCCTCCAAACTTCAGATACGTGGTAGAGCAAACGCTCCGAGAATTCTTCCGCGCCATTCAAGGCGGGAAGGACACTGAGCAGAGCTGGAAGAAATCCATCTACAAGGTGATCTCGCGGCTTGACGACCCCGTGCCAGAATACTTCAAGTCGCCGAACTTCTTGGAACAACTGGAATAGCGCTCGACGCACAACTGTTTCGGCATAACTAAATTAATATAAAAAAAAAAAAACAAAATCCATTGGACGATTGTTTCGCACAACAAAATTTTACGACACTCGCATTTAGGCCTTCAGGTTCAAAATTATTGATAAAAAAGTTTAATTAAATTATTAAAGAAATTGAATTCGTACGTCGAGCGGCGTGGCGCGCGCGGCTGCCCGCCACGGCCCGCGTCTGATAGAAAATTCATTAGTTTATACGAGTAAGAAAAACTTTAAGTCACCTAGAATTTTATTTCTGCACATAATATATTTCGCTATATATAATTATTATTATATTATTATTAAGTATTATCTTAAATGGTTTTTATAGTTATGTATATCTTAAAATCATTTATTGATTTATTCATTAAGGAAAAAACGATTAATATATTAACTGCTTAAGTTTTACTTTTTGTTGTTTTTTTATTTTTTATTTCTCGGTCCTTCCCTAATCCCAGTCCTTCGGGGTATCGTTTTGTTGGTTATGTTTTGAAAAATGTTTTAGTTTGGCTCGCTTTGTGCGGCCGAAAATTGTCAACCTTTACCTCGTCTTAATTATTTTAGGGATAATTAACGTTAACCATAGTCATTAGTACAATAGAGCAGGGTTATTTTTCGATCCACAAACAAAGAATTAAACATTATTTTTATACTGATAGCCGGTTATATGTTCATGCAGATTTTTCAATAGCATAAAGATGCAGTTACCAAATTCGAAAATTCGTAAACATCCTAATTTACAGATTATTGTAAACATCCTTAGTTGTGGTTAAAATATATTTCGGCAATGTTCGGCAGAATGTCTTAAGTTGGTCCGGACCATCTGCGGGGACTCTCGCTCCGGATATAGCGTTAAGTTTATTTGTTAGATAAATATTATATTCCGAAATGCGTGGGCGCAGTTCGTACTACATTAACGACATACGCAAAGCATTCCGTCTCGTCCGTGTTTCGTACGTAAGTAATCATATTTCCTTTCCCGATAAAACTGTATAAGACGGTCTTTTAGCACATTTAACCAAACATTAAACACACAAATAGAATTAATAATACCCATAATCCGAAGTTATGTATACTACTTATATATCCTGTTAGTTTTCTATACGTAACGTTGAGACGAGAGTGCTTTGCCGGCAGACGCCTTGGGGACGCCTATCACCGCTCATAGCCACGCAACCCTCATCCAAACCGACGCAATAGTTGAAGGCATACAAATCAATAGACCAGAAATCCACCAGAATACATTAAAATCTATTATACAAAACAATATAAAACAAACGAATTACTAAACGCACTGGGCCACCTCGTCCGATCCGAAGTGCCTTCAAAAATGTTCATATTTTACGGAAGAATTAATAAAATTATACAAAAGGGCCCTCAATAGAACCTGTTGCCCCACCGAAAGCTTTCCAAGGCGTCTGCGCCTACCACCGCCCGCCCACGCATCCCGTTCGCCGTAACGAACCAGTATAGGTACATACACACTTACTATTATACTATAGAAGAATAATTAGTTTCATTCGTAGATATATGTAGCGCGACGCGCTCGTCTCTTGCTTCTGCGTGGCCGAAGTCAATCTGCGACAGATGTGAGTCGTTCATGAACTGAAGGTTCCACGGACGCCGCTCGGGAGCAAGGGCGAATCGGTCGCACATCTCGATGTATTTGTTATAACGTGTAGACGCCGGCCGCCGACTACGCAACGCGGCCACTCTTTCCGTTCACATCCTCAGTTCGACAGGCAACCAAACGATATAGATTAATTTCTCGCTTCTTAATTAGATGTAACAATAAGATAGATAGTTGTACAGAGATGTATAGCGATGTATATAATACTGTAATTTTAATACAGATGAGAAGATAATCGATAACTATCTTAGCGCTAACGTATTTAAGTAAGGCTCAATAGACAAACGGCAATTGAGAATTGATTTGCGGAATTGTAAAGTTATACCATCTTGAGTTCATTGTATAGTTCCCGCGCGGAGCGGGCGGCCGGCCCTAGCTAAGCAAGTGTAAGCATGTTTGATTTTGATTACACTTTGTTATCGTTTAATTTGTAACCGTTTGAACTATTAATAATATAAGAGTACCTCAGTTTAGGATGGACCAGGCGTCGACTGGTGTGCTTAGAGTAGTTCAGGTTAAGTGACAGCGATGAGACATAAACCCTTCAGAGACATCGACACAAATACAGCCTCCCCCTACTTCTTATACCGGTTTTTAGTTCAGTATTTTCCCCCCGGACATTCGTGTCCGCCATCCAACCCTTCAATGCAATAGCCCGGATTCATTTTATGCGATTCAAGCAATGATATTATATACAGTAGTTATGTTACTAATGCTCAAAAAGCGAGATAAAAACAGGTCCGTTTCGGACCAAAATGAACTTAAACGAATAATCAGTGTGATGTCAAAGACAAAAGACGGGAGAGAAATTATTTTCATAAAAGAAATTATTTCATTCGCGCCAATCCTGTCATAGATTGCTAAAAAATACTGCAAAGTTTAATAGTAATCGATCGGCACACATTTCAACCGTAATTTAGTACAGAGGTAAATGTCTATTGTATATAATATTAATGAGTTCAAGTTGATTCGTAGGCACATACCTACACAGTCGCCGCAGGGCATTCGAACGGCACAGATCCATGTTGCGTTACTTTATTCTGTTAATGTTATTTGTTCATTTTGTACCATACGATGACTTTTTAGAGCTACAGAATTACTGAAAACGTAGAGCTAAGGTATACTAAAACATGAATTGAAATATGGAATTGATTACATTTTTACAGTAATTACCTACTACTACTAGATCTCATCCCGAAGTCGACAAATCCTTGTTAGATGAACGATAAATTTAACGTACTGTCATCAAGCACCCAAGTCTAGCTCTAAAAAGTCAATCATAATGGCGTACTTAATTCTTTGTATAGTAAGTAATGAATCCGTTATTCCGATCTCTCCATAGATTCTTCATAATTATCTAATAGAAGTGTTAACGCAGGCTACACACACATATTACAATAGCAATGTATTGATTTCCCATCAACAATATTCAACCGATATGCCGTAATTTGCAGATACTTGGAGCCGTTAAATTATTTTGGATCTATTTTTTCAGGCAGGTAAGAGCGTTCATAGGAATTATATATTGTTTGTTTGAAATTAAATGTTTTGTCCGGATTTATAAGTACTTGAGTGATTCACTGTGCTACAGCCGCTATGAGACCACAATGGATAAATTTGATTAACGAGAGCCGAATAGATTTTATTCGATTTTTCGGATTATTTATAAGTTATCGGTTGACAATTTTTCTAAATTATTGTAAAGACTCAAGTTTGAAACATCGAAGTATTAGTCCACAGTGATCATGGGGCTATCCCACAGAAAAAGTACAAAATTCGGTGTTGAAACATGTTTGTAACTATATGTATTGTAGATTATAAAAATTGTCCTTTTGGCGTCATTACATATTGTTTCAACATTTTGTATCTAGAGAATAGTTTATTTCTGTTTCATAAAATTGTATTGTAATGTTTTTGCTTTACATTTTTAGTATTTTCGAATCCGTCTACGAAATGTTTGGAATATCAATGTAAAATGAAATGAATATGTATCTAATTATTTTCAAAATTAATTATAAACAAAAAAAAACAATATATGTAGAATATATTTGGTTTCACGTTTGGGTATTATGGTTCCTAAATTTTCGAAATTGTAATAGACTCTATTGTGTAGCATTTCATTTTTGGAAATTAGAAAACTTTTAGGTGTACCAAATAGCTGTATCAATTTTCTATACGAGAAAAAATTCAATAAGGAAATGCTGAAAAATTAGGTAGTTATGAAATAAGTATCATTCGTTTATATATGTATATGTATGTATCTGATAAAAAATCAAAATTGAGCACGGAAATACTATTAGGATGTCTCGAAACAAATACTGCCGACGCTTATCATTAAATATTTAAGTAAGATAAGCCGAACGCCCACTAATATAAATTTGGACAACTTGTGTAAAACAGAACGGTCCCATTAAAACAATAAGCGTTCGTAATTTTGTATTCAAGGTTAATCAGTAGAGAATTAACAATATTTTCAATATCCTTGTGGTCTTCATTCGTAACAGCGATACACGTTCATTTCGTATTCTTGTGTGTTTATATGTAACGGTTAAGTTAATATAATTTGTCTGGTTAGTGGCATCGACTGCTGCGCCGGTCGTATGATATATTTGTGAAGACAGCGAGCGGACACGGCGCCCGGTGATAAAATTAGTTACAAAATTAAAAGTCAAAATTAAGTATTTTAGTATGGCGCAACGATATCTTTCACGGGCCACATTTTTGACCTACATTGCTTTAAACTAAATTTTTGGAGGTCTCGTGAAAGATAACGAGGCGCTAGAGTTAAAATTTGGATAGGGTTTAGGCATTATTTTCGATATCCTCGCATTTCGGCTAAGTGATGGGCCCGCGTCCGCTGGTTTCGATATATTTAGTACAAATTTCATGATGTTAAGGTAACGAGGCTCAAAGCTTTTCTTTGGAGGCGCCGCCCGCCGCCGCGCCCCCGCCCCGACGTTATAAACTCGTGTATAAAATTTTATTCAAAAGAGTATTTTTGTATTGAATATTTCTAAAGTTGGTGTAAAAATCAAAATTTCATAAATTATAGCGATGGCAAAAAAGGGGACATTAGGTAAATTTAGAATGTCATGCGTTTTTTGTATTTAATTTTAAGAATAGTACCTATCGGATATTAAACGTTTAGGATCATTAACCATTTGTAAATAAAAAGTTGGTCGGCGCGATCGCGGGGCGGCGAGCAGGACTGCCGGTTATATAGATAAAAAATATATAAATGACTAAAAGATGTTTATATGGTTCTGGGTGTAAAAAGATAACGTTAAAGGCATTTTTAAGGTGAAAAGTGGACAAAAATTGTAAACGATTCCTCGGTATTTGTCTTAGAATGGCTGCTAGCGGGTCACTATTGTAATCTGTGGGCCTGAGACAAGTCATACCTATGTCGCAAATAACCTAACCTAAATACACATTAATTATTACAGTAAAGTAAATAATATTAATATCACATTGTCATAATGCTTATAATTTACGAGCGTGTGTCTTTGTCCGTGAATGTTTAGCATCTAACCACTCTTTGGTGTTTTAGATAAAGTTGGAGTAATGTGAAAGAAAGAAAGAAACATGTTGTATTAAAATTAAATCTATCTGTCGTTTGATGGGTAGTGTTGCAAATTGCGTTCATATATTGGTATAAAATTGGCGGTTCTAAAATCTGTTAAAATGATATCAAAATTAATCGATTGAGATTGTAATACGGTAAAACAAAGTTGTATCTTGACTAGTGACGTCAATACGGAGACTTGTTGATACCAGTGAGGGATGTTTCTTCGTCAATATAACGAGTAATAAAGCTAAGCTTTTATTTGAAATCATGTCTTTTATTTATTTACCCTTTTACGTTTATTTATCCTTTAGGGTCCGACCTCAACGGGTTGCCAGCGACTAGCTAGACTATATTGAAATAATTTATACAAATAAATAAAATTGGAGTGTCTGTTTGTAATATAAAAATAACCGCTTTTTACTAAATGCATATGTATGTAT
>DWNR01005502.1:0-10128 GCA_018250455.1 Polygonus leo
CATTGGTTACTGTAATCGTAACTTTTTGACGTATGTTAAGAGTGACATTGTGTGAAACAACGCTTTTTATACTTTGATGATAGTTAGCGCCATTTTTAACGTTTACACGTCTGTAAAGATAAGTTGAAACAACCTACACTTAAATTATCATAAAAATAGTATAAACTCATAAACGGGATAAGGCTTTAATGGCTAAACGAAACGACTGCAGCCGTGCTACTGTTCATAGCTCCCGAAGGGTCACCAAATACGAAAACATTTTATTTTGACAATAAATACACGTTTTTTGTACTTTTAGTTGTTGAAAGTTAAAAGACCTTACATATATATTTCTATATTTTAACTGTTGAGAAAGGTGTTTGGTTTAATTGAACGACCTCACTGCGAAAGAGTTAATTTTGCGGTAATTTAATTAGTGCGAGTAAGTTTAAAATAATCCTTAAAAACGCATGAGATCGAGCACCTGCCGTGAGAGTACATGCAATATTCTATTCGGATATAACTTAGTTCATTGGACCATGGATTTGGAAGGTACATTCAACGATTAACCAAAGATTATTCACCCACCTTAAAAATGGTGAAATCGACCGGTGAAAATTTCAAAAGTATAACTAAAAACGAGCGAAAATAATATCTTTCATAATTTTGACGCTGGTGCCAAATAACTCGACATATACACAAAGCATAAAAAACAAAAACTTTTACTGTCGGGCATACAACCTCTTCCTTTTGATGTCTGTTAAAAATAAATAATACGAAAGTCATAAACGGGATAAGGTTTTAATGACTAAACGAAACGACCTTCCGCAGCCGTGCAGTTGTTTACAGCTCCCGAGGGGTCACCAAAAAACAAAACATTTTTACTCATTTATTTTTAATAAGTGTTCGTCGACATATTCGTCAATTGTAGACCGATTTTGAAAAATATTTTCTTATTTGAAAGGTCCTTCCAAGGTGGTATTTCCACCTCTTGAATATCTGATGATGGGATCTTAAGAAAAATATTCTAGATCAAAGTTATACCTGACAAAAAATGATAAAACCGACTTGAAAACATTTTGACCTTTTAGCAACAAACAAAAAGCGAAAATCATTAAATGGATACGGTTTTAAAAATATTACGATTTTGAAAATATTTTTTGTTTGAAAGGGTACACTTCCAAGGTGGTATTTTCATCACTTCAATATCCGATAATGGGATCTCAAGTAAAATAAACTCTACATCAAAGGAGACATGAAATGGAAAACCATGACAAAAAATTATAAAACTGACTTAAAAACCTTTTGAGGTTTTAGTAACAAACAAAAAGCGAAAATCATAAACTGGATAAGGTTTTAACGACTGTAAACGAAACGAGTGTCCACAGCTGTTCATAGCTCCCGAGGGCTCGCCAAACAAATCACCAAAACAAATTCACTTGCACCTAGCAAGCTTTGAAGCAGCAATTTCATGTAATTTAATGACATTTTCATTTAACCTTGCATTAAATTGAAAATGATTTTTAAAAACATCTAGTTCCTACTAATTCTTATGATTGAAGTAGATTTATTGGACATTCAAAACTGCAATTGTCAACAGTAGATTTGCGCTGCGTTCATCATTTTCTTCCAATACATTTGTGTGCACGCTGTAACGCGTAACAGTAATGAATAGTATTAAGGTTTTTCAATGGTGAATGAAGAACTGATTGACCTTTCTTCATGATATGAATCACTTAACATCACTTGTATTCGTCGTTAATCTATTCGTCGAGTTTCTCCATAGTTTGGTTGAATTATAAATTAAGTGTCTAAAGTAAGTTATAGCATAGTCGTTAAAACTGGTGATATACTTTTGACGGTACATTGCTTGATATGGGCAAATGCGCGTAATTTAATTCTCTCAACAGTGGGTTCCGGACCGGCTTAATTCACATTCGGGAATCAACCCCCGATTTATTTAACGATGGGGTTTATCGCCGAGACAGCTTTGCGATACGAGGATACATAAAATTTTAACTGATAAGTAGGTATATATTTTTATCGCATAACGGTAGAAAACGTAGCGTAACATGCTCGTTTGCTACCTTAATACGATTAAAAAAACTCTTGTTTCGTTGTAAAGCGTAATCCTTATTTCAACTTTTTATCCATAACATTAAAAAAACAACAAACGGCAAATTTAAGAGGCATTCCGTAAAGGTTTTGTATTTTTAACCGGGTCTACGGCATTCTACACAGCTTTGGTCCGAAATATTATGAAAGACCGCGTTTTGGCACCGAGCCACGGCAAGGCTTATGGATCTAATTGCAGGTAATTTGAAGGGTTTATTTTTTAAAATATGCTACGATTATGATAAATTCTTGTAACAAAATATTGAGTTTTTGTTGGTTGTTTTGCAGGCGACGGGTATCTTGGTTTAAACGTATCTATATACTCATTTATGTAACTGTAGATACAAGTGGTAAAACTACTACTAGAAGATACTATATATATACTACATTATAGGTGGTATAGTTTAGTTACATTGAGTAAGTACTATTGCCACGCTTATTATTCCTCGTGAAGCGTTTTGTATATAATAAAGTAATTTTAATTTTAATTTTGAATTTGAAAAACCAACATGCAGTCCACCTGATGGTAAATGGTCACTACCCCCTTGATACCTATGACTACTCAGATTCTTATTCTATATTTATACTGAATACAGAACTTCTAATTCTATATTTATAGTAAATATTATGTTTTCGATTAAGTTATTTGTTTCGTTTGAAAACGTATCTTTGTTACCACTCTTTAACCATTCTTAAACAAATGTTCTTTCCCCGAAAACTAAAGCTTTCAAGAATATCATTACTTTATTATTAAGATAGGAGTTTATTTCAGGCACGATTTCAATCGAATTTTACCTGTGCACACGTTCTAATGTGTATAAATATAGCTAGCGATAGGTTAATTAAAACGACTACTGAGTGAAGAAGCCTCTTTGAATCAGATATTTAAAAGTAAGTTAAAGGATTACACCAGTAAAGTAAAGTAAATAAAAGCTTGTAATTTGAAACAAATTAAACTTCCTCCTTTTTTCGAACAAACCACATAAAATTCGCATTAGTGTTAATCCATTTAAATTTTATCTCCACATGCGGAAAGGATTGAAACCGGAATGTAATTAGAAAGACAGCCGAGCTGCCCTGTGGGTGTTGGGAGAACTCCCTTGTACCCTAGGGATGCCTCGGGTGCTTCGTATCGATATTCTGGATTGCAGTAGATCGTAGAGAGCTGTATCCAAGTATCGATTCTGTTATATTTTTACGATACGACATTTTGGATCAACTCAGTATCGATTGTAGATTTAATAAATAAAATAAAATAATAATTTTGATAAATTTTTGCCTCCAACTTAGATTATCAGGTTGTTAATACATTTTTTACAATGATCCGATACTCCATGCATATGTATCGATCTGCCAAATGATCAAATGGCATTGCATCGATACAAAAATCGAATGGATCTTATTCCATTGTTTCGATCCACATAAATATCGGATAATTCACATCCCTATTGTACCCCCGACTACCCCTCAACCGCGACAGGGCTTAAGGTTGTAATTAAGGGGACGTACTTTTACTAATCAGCACCGATTAAATGAAAAAATCTTGGTCCACGCTTAATTTTTATATTGTTTTACGACAACCATTGCCATAGTCAAATTGACAATTAATTTCTGAGGAAGCCTACTGTGTAATTACATCTTTATAATAAGTAAGAGAAATCTTTGTTCGACTTTTTATGATTACTTACGGATTTGGTGTAGTTCAAGTTAAACGAATTATTTTTAAATATGACTTCATTATTTCATTTCGCTATGCCTGATATGAATATGATCTTTCGTGATTCATAAATGTTGTACCTTACCAAAAGTTTAATGTAAACAATTAGAATTGAAAACAATAAATCTTATATTTATATGAACATCAACACCCATTCAAGTAACAAACAAATAATTTTGGTTTAAAAATATATATGCACACCAATACACGGATGTTTAGTACGTATGTATAGAACGTTTAACATCAACTTTTATTCTCATCTTTTCTACACAAACTTGATATAAAGAATCTGTTATTAAAATTGAATCATTGACCTGATACATTTTTTTCACGTATGTTGTAAGTTTATTTTCATCTAAATGACCATTTAAGCGTTTGAGTTCAGGGAGAATCGTCATCTCCTCCAACTTTCTTAGTTGCTCTGAAAAAAATATTTAAAAATACTTCTACAGATTTGAGAACTAACAAGTGTATTTCTTTGTTCTTACCATTCAGTCTTTCTATCCGCTCGCGCCTGTCGGCAGCTTCTTCGGCGAGTTTGGAAGAAGTCTTCACCCCCTCGCCAGACTTCTGCGTCTTCTCCATGATGGCACAAGCTCGGAGGACGAATGCTGGCACCGTCTCTGCTTTCTCCTGCTTCGGGATCTCCACCAGCGACCAGTATTGAGTCTCCAGACGAATGACGTCCTGGAAGTTAGTTAGAAAATACATTAGGACATATTAGGACATAGGCATGGTTGCCGGTTATTCAATCTTAGATCTCAAGGGTAGCAACGTCAATCTATCTATATATAAGTTTTATCAATCTCAGGCATGGTTTAATCTTACAGGGGGTAGATTTCTACTGTTTTACAATGAAAACAGAAAATGAAGAAAATCATATATCAATTGAATCGGTTCTGTTAATTCCATGGATCTAATTTTACAGATAATAGGTATTATAATAAGAAAGATTATAACCATACATATAACTATAATTGTATTCAAAATACACGTATTACGTATTCGTACATATTACGTATTCATAGCCGTTTAAAGCCTAAAAGGCTCGACCTGTTTTGATGTGTTATAAAATTAATTTAATGTCAGAATCGTCAACTTATTTTCAGCTATTAAGTTCAATTTACGTAGAAGACTAAGAGCACTTTCATTCGATAAATTAAATAGTTCATTAATTGAGTTACTTTTGTTTCAAACCGATGCACAAAGAAATAGCAGACTTATTTCCTCCATATAACAGAGAAATGGACCACATCGCAGTTCGCTTCCAGTAATTGCCAATTTAACACATTACAGCCATTCCCGCTCTGATTAATGTCAATTTATAAATAAAATTGTAGCCGCTGCTTTCCAATGCTAGTTTTATTAAATAAGTAGATTAAAATCAATGATATTACATCTTTTTATACCTTAAGGTAGCAAACGCATACAACTTACACGTATAATCTTGACTTAAAGTATCCTATTACTAACCTGTACTGATTTGCCATTCATGCAATAATAATATAATTAGTCTATTATCTATACGAGAATATACTTTAGTTAGTTTGTTTTACTTTCGGGTCAGTATGTGTATACACTTATATGTGAATATGTGCAATTAATATTTTGTAAATAATCCATTATTGACAAACATTAAATGTGTTAATACACTTATAAGATTTCGTACATTACACAAATGGAGCGAGCTATTTAAATAAAAGCTTACCTGTATATTATTTTAATACAAACATGTGCGTCATACAATTTTTTTATCGTATAAAGGTAGCAAACGAGCATGCAGTCCACTTGATAGTAAGTGGTCACTGCCGCCCATGGACATTAGTGATCGTCCCCGAGTCCGAGTACGATTAAAGCGTAACTGAGGTTGACTACAGATGCGTTGCTACCCTTGGCGACTAAGATGTTCGCCTCGCGTTTAAGTACAGCCGGCTATCACGCCTCTCTAAACCGAAACACTAAATTGCTTCACGGAGGATTATGAGGGTGGCGGTGGTGCCTCCCCGGTCGAACTACATGAGTTCTTCCACCTGTCAAAGTGCACATACAACATGTACATAGATATGTTACCTCTGTACTAAATTTCGGTTGAATTTTGGGTCGAATGTGTGGTATTCACCACTTTTACACTATGACATTTAACCTTGAAATAGATAAATTAAATATATTTATATACTGACTCAGCAAACGTTGTTATGCCATATACATAAAAATGCAAATATCGCTATTAAAAATAGTGTTTGATGATAGGAGGGTGAAGTTTTTTTTTTTTTTTTTTTTTAGTTTAAAGGTAGAAAACGAGCATGCATTCCACCTGATGGTAAGTGGACACTGCCGCCCATGGACATCAATTATCATCCTCAAGTACGATTGAGTCATATCTAAGTTTGATCACAGATGTGTTGCTACCCCTGAGTACTAAGGTGTTCGCCTCGTGTATAAGTATAGCCGGCAACCTTGCCTCTCCAAACCGAAACAATACATTGGTGCACGGAGGATTATGAGGGTGGCGTTGGTACCTCCCTGGTCGAACTATATAAGTTCTACCACCTGCAAAATACTATAACTTTACTATACTATTAATTATAGAGCCGAACCTGTACGCACCAAACAAAATGACCACGACCTATACCTAACCAAGATTCGAACCCGATAAGATTAACAAGCCCCAAAGGTTTACCAGGCATTGTATTTAGTATGTCCCCTGTCATTGCGTTGCAGACACAAGGCAAACCGGCCCAGGTTCTATATACATAGTGATTATTGTCGCGAGGTCGTCTGTACGTGATTTATTACAATAGTTACATAATTGGTAAGGAGAGCTAAGCCGAAATAAATGTAACAGTTTGTCTTTCTGACACTTGACTTAGTTTACTGCGCAAATAGAATTTTAACATGAAAAAGTATATGAAGTACACCTAATAACACCTTATACACTCATAGCCCCACACTAGGATTCCCTATGTCGTTTATGCCATGGACAAACAAGTTATATGCGCAAATATCCAGACCCAGAACAGAAATCCAAATTCATCATCCAAATTGCTGTCTGACCGGGACTCGCACCCGGGACCCTCTGTGCGGCAGACGGGTATGTTAACAGTTACGCCAGGCGGGTCGTCAAATATTATGCCACAAATATTCAAAAGTATAAAAAGTATACAATATATGTACTGTATTCTGTACTGTCTGCTCTTTTGCAGTGAATTATTGATGTATTTACTTAAAGGGCTTTAAATATACATAATATTATAGTCATAGTACGCATTGAACGACATTAACACGATAAACGCGACAAATCGTCTAAGCTATGTGAAAACATAAAACCAGATTAAATAACGATACATTTTAAAGTTTATTTATTTAGAAAAAATATACGGTAAATTTGTGTCAAAAATAATATTTTCATAAAATTCCTTGCAATTAAAGAAGCGTGACCGCGGGCAACCACTTGTATATGATACACTATTAAAAATTTAAATAAGCATTAACTAGTAGAGACTATATAGGTACTATGTAAAACAAGTAGACTATTCTTAGTTGTTTCGAAGACCATTAGCAACAAAATTACGTATCTATATCTCGTAGAAATATAGCCTAGTCGAGTTAGTGTTGACCCACTTTTATAGAGTGTTAAATCCGTTTCAAAGTTTCTCCTACGCTGTGGTTTTGTTCTAAAACACAATAAGTCAGAATTAAGTAATTATATTATTTTCTAGCTAGCAGTCAATTTATTTGTAGTATATTTTATTAACTGCATAGAACAGAATTGAGTAGCCACCTCACGTGGAAAGTCAGGGATACCTAAACACCTCTATTTTTTTAAATGTATGTGCGTATTAAAAATAACCATCACTTAGCTTAGCTTAGCTTATTTATAAAAAAAAAACAAACATAGTGAGACTACATAAAATGTCAGGGGTGTGGAATGTCTGCCAACACGATTTACCATCTGTGACAATACAATACAATATTTGCATGTAAATATTCAATATTTTGAGTGTTAAAATAAAGAAACGTATGCCGGTAAGCAAAAAACTATACATTGTATAAATGTTGCATAGTCAAAGTAACAATATTTTACAGTCTCCTGTTGTCATAAAACATCCATTACTCTGCAGTGAAATGACGTAGATAACCTGCATCCTAGATTTCTAACGGAAACCATTTAGCCTCAGTTTAGATAATGCTTTCCACTATAAGGCTTCTTGTGCGTGCATGAGTAAGACTAATGTGCCACTAATATTGTTGAAAGATTTTTATCGTCTTAAGGTAGCAAACAAGCACATAGTCCACCCGATGGCTAGTGGTCACTGCCGCCCATAGACATTAGTGATCATACCCAAGTTCGATTGTACTTGAGATTGACCACAGATGCGTTGCTACCCTTGAGGACTAAGATGTTCGCCTCTTGTATAAGTATAGCCGGCAACCACATCTCTCCAGACCGAAACAATTAATTGCTTTACGGATGATTATGAGGGTGGCGGTGGTACCGCCCCATGGTGGCGCCCCGTGGTGGCACCCCATTAACGGACGGCAGTAAACACTTACCATCAGGTGGACTGCTCGTTTGCTACCTTTATATAATAAAAAAAAACATCCGAATTACCTAATGAAGTAGATTTTGTTTGATGTTTATCATCAGTTTATTATTTAATAATTATATTACAGTGGATAGATACATGAATCATCACGATAAAGGTCATTAAATACTCAATTTTACCGCGTTGCTCGTAAAATATCTAATATTGACTTTTATAAGCACTTTCACACCATAAAGCTCCGTTTATTTATATTATAATTTTGTTTAAGGTGAAAGTTGTCTGTAGTCCACTGTGGATCTATTTCTGCACCTCTTGAAGTCAAACTGACGGAAAGTATTTATTGCCATGGATATTTAGTTAAATCCAAACACAGCACACAAATGTAAAAAAAAATACCCAACAAGAAAAGTCACCATGACACTTTCAACTCCAGTCTAATTGGACTATAACCTAAATTCATAGTTTTAATTCCAATACTTTTTTTGCTACAACCATCTAGTATTTAATCAAAACTGAATGGCACATAATTTGGTTTTCCATTCAAGAAGTTTACCTCCAAAACGCTCTAACAAAGCATAAGTTTAAAAATAAGCAATTTTTAATTTGAATTATCAGAGCTTGAACCTTATGATCAGCATGTAACACCGGTATCTTAACCACTTCGCTACCACATTAGTTTACTTATTGCAGTTTAATTAACACTTACTTGCTTAACGTTAACGGTCAAGAAAATAGCGCAAGAAAACCAACACCAAACTGAGATTTCTTCTTAGGGTTCTCACAGATGTGTGAAGTGTAGCAATTCACGCTACGTGGTAGAACTGACCTAACCTAATTCCTTCTCATTCTAAGAAGAGAATTATGGGTTATTTCTTTAGTTACGCATATATATAAATAGTAAGCAATTGTAGTCTAGATAACCTCTGAATTTTCAAAATTACGTACGTATTAAAATTAATTATCACTTGCTTGCGAAAAAGAAAAATATTGTGAAGAAATCGGCACACCAATGAACTTGTTTCTCAAGAATGTGTGAAGTCTACCAATTCGCACTTGGCGCGCCCAATTCTTCTCATTGTGAGAGGAGACCCGTATGAAACTCGGCAAAGTGCGAGTCGGACTTGCGCACGAAGAGTTCCGTACAATTATCTACAAAAAAGCGACAAAAAACTTACTTTTGTTGTATGGAAGCCCCACTTAAATATTAATTTTATTCTGTTTTTAGTATTTGTTGGTATAGCGGCAACAAAACATACATAAACACATAATCTGTGAAAATTTCATCTGTCTAACTATCACCGTTCATGAGATATAACGTGATAAAAACAGCCGGACAGACAGACAGACAGAGTCTTAGTAATAGGGTCCCTTTGGCTACGGAACCCTAAAAACGTCAATTTAAAATCTTACCCTTTTTTGGAATCAGTCAAAAACCTCCATAATGAGATTGTATTGGAAACAGACACTCGGACAGACAGATAATAAATTACGTTAACATTATAAATCTCTTTCGCGTCGGCGAATCAAAGCCAGGAAATTATTATAATAACCAATCAATGTTAAGATGCATACACATTGACATTTAAAAGAAAGTTGTAATTAGTATATTTTATTTATCAAGAATTTATGGTTTCATTTATGTTCGTGTTTTATTTTATGATTAATTTTAGTAAGAAGCGAACTTAGTACATATTCTCGAAATATTTGTCATCAAATATTTGTATGAGGAGAGTTATGAAAGTGGATGAAGCTAGGCAAGTATGTCAGAAC
>DWNR01005503.1:0-10128 GCA_018250455.1 Polygonus leo
GCAAAACATCGCTACGAATGGAGTGCATTGGAAGAGACCTTCATCCAGCATTGGATGACATAGGTTGAAGAAGAAGATTTATAGTTAAGACAGGAGTTGTCCCGTCTTTCGGGTCAGCTAGTACTTATTATTTTTATATTTCTCACATATTCGTAGAAGGAGTTTAAACATTTTCTGTTTTCTATCATTTCCCTGCAATTGGTACGTTGAACGTACGTTTGCAACGTCACAAACATCAAAAATGGTTCCCTTTAATATGACATCACGAATCTTTGGAAGCTGCCTCTTCCTGTCTGAATGATGTAATACATTACAGATTCGTTTTCAAAAAAATAAGTCATAGCAAATGTTGTTGGAATGCAACCGCGATCTTGTTTTCCCGATGACACAGCTCGCCAACGGATCAATTACAAAACCGCGACAAGACCTGTGGATCGCCAAGGTTGTTTGCAACTTTGCATGTCGGAGCCGTCAAATATATACGGCTGGTTCGTCAAATATACAATACATACCTCAGATCAAATTTTTAAATCAATATATGTTAGGTCGGCGGAAACCGAGCCAAAACCATCGAATGAAAGGGTATGTTTAAGACTGCAATGATTTAACTTAAAAAATAACAGAATCGTACTTATTTATTTAAAACCAAGATGACACATCATATTGATCGCCGCCCTAAAAGCTAGTCTCAAAATAAACCAGATGACCAGCGCACGCGCAATTAGCGTCATCCATGCACCCACGTGTAGTAGAGAAAGTAAACAATGATGCGCTTCTATAAATAGACAGGTTTCAAATAGATTAGGTACTATATTTTACAAGCTTAGCGGTCACGCCTTCAGAATTATTTAAGTTTCGATGTTTGTGCCAAAAATGTGAAAGTTGTTGGACCGATTTTGTACCCGTTTTTAGTATTCAAAATAAATAAAATTTCCTACCTTTTAGATTTTTTTACAGCATATGCGTAACGCTAAAAAAATAAATACTAAAAATAAAAAAATCGGTATTTTCGGCTTTTTTCTTGTAGCTACTTACATTTATACGGTAAGTTCTAGCATCGACATTTAAGAATTTTCAGAAAACTTTTCTTTTTGCATATCTATCCTATAATATAGGGACTTACATATACAGCTCAATCTCTACACACTATAGTTCGAGATTTATGTAAATCAATCAACTTACATCGACAGTTACATCGACAGCTCTATAGCGATTCTTGTAAAATTAAATATATTATAATGGAAATTGACGATGTGTGATTCTTCTGCGAATTTATAAGACTTCGTGCCGAGTGTCTTCATTTACAGACTACAATGATATTATAAATTAAAAGTAAGTAAATAACTAACTAGTAAATAACTTTCAGTGCTTTTTGTCACTTCAATTAATCTTACGTAATGAAACTTACGTAATTTATATAATAATTGCAATAATAATTTATATAAAAAAGGCATTCAATTAAGTTAATAACTAAGATTGCATTCTTTAGCTATATATAGAATATCAATTACCAATAAAGTTGGCATAATAACATACAACGACTAGCTGAACCGAATGACGTTGTCCTGTCTTAACTACTATATAATTGTTAGCGCCTAAAAAATAAATTTTGCTATGGTTACAATAGAAAAAAATATATGATCGTTAAGTTTTCTTGAACTTTCTAATTTTCCGCGCACCTTTCTTAAGTTTTTCTTTAATATCTAAGAACCTTGCTCTGCCAATAACAAACACAACAAAAAAAGAATTAGCGAAATCCGATCAGCTGTTCACGCGTGATGCCATGACTAAGGAAAATAGAGATTCATTTTTATATATATAGATAATGTTTGTATTGGTTTCTAGAAACAGTTTATATGGGTAAAGGTAAATTTGGTTTTTATATTTTCCTGGCACTTTTTCGAACTTTCCCTTTCACAAGAATCTACCTCGCTGCAGCGAAGAGAAAAGATTACGTTCGCTGTTTAGGGTTCCGTACCCTATGGATGCCATCGGAACCCTGTTAGTAAGACTTCGCTGTTCGTCCGTTCGGTCGTTGGTTTGTCAACCGTTACAGACAATAGATTTTTTTTTAGATTGTAAATATTATAAAAATAAATAAAAACAAATTGTGGTCCTCATAACGAAAACAGGTATTTTTGTTTTCAGCTTAAATACTTCAAATATAAAAATATGTTTCAAATAACGTCGTCTCTACGGTATCGAACTCTTCGTATACGAATCCGCTCAGACTTAGCACAATTCACATATTGTCAGCGCGGTAGACAACGCTAGGCCGTTGTCATTCTAATTGTGGCGAGGGGTACTCAGCAGTGGGACAATAATGGGTTGTAATGATCAAATAGCGTGAGGATTATCTATACTTGAAAAATAATACAGATGCTTAAAATTGTCTTTTGCTTTGAATAGTAACAATCATGTAGGTACAGTTATGCCGTTTGAATTTTGCACCCCTGCCTATTCTATGTACTTTTTCAAATGTAGATCTTCTAAAAATTGCTAAAATAAAAACTGAAATATAACTAGAGATATTCAATTATGTTTTTTATTTATTAAATGATATAATTTTTCAAACTGTAAAGGAGCGCAATTTCCTGTTTGAGTTCGAAGAAAAAATATTAGTTAATCCTCAAAGAAGGAAAACAAATTGTTTACAATTTTTTTTTTATTTTTTCTTCGAAAACTGTTAATATTATGTTAATGGCAATTACAGAATGAAAGGGATTAAAAATATTTTGTTTTTGATTATTAAAGTCTGTTGTTTTAATCGTTTTATTCCAAGTTATTCACCGTATGTATTTTTTTTTATTATACATTCATATACATTCATATATATATATTTCTTGTGTCCCTGTGTTAGTCATTGATATCCTCCTAAACGGCTGGACCATTTTTTATGATTTTTTTTGTGTGAGATTAAGATGGTTCGAGAACAGACATTTACTATTCCATCCGATAGGTGATAGGGCTGGTCCACTCCAAAAACTTTTTTTATATTTATTATTTTATTTTATTAAACATACAATTTTTATCATTTTTGTAAAATTGGAAAAAAAGTGTTTATGATCGAGATTATTTTAAACGACTGCAAGAAATGAGATTTCTTATTTTTTTACGATTTCGTTGGCTATACCATGCTATTATGCTACATACATGCTAATATATATTCATGCTATTTATTTAAAATAATTTTACCTCGTCGTTTATGTTATAACATTATTTAACCTTATCATTTTTTTCACTCCCTTCTCTATGCTCGGGTAATAAATAAAGTATTCAAAAGCACTATACACGCGGCCGGCTGGAGCTACTTGAAAAACAGTACTTAAGTTTGTTTTGGACGCAGTAGGGGCGCGCGTAAAAATGATCCCTACATTACGTATAGCTATGATTATCAGTCTATACTAATGCTGTACTGTATTATTATCATACAATATAGTTGAGAGGCAATTATTTGAGTGGCCCCATTCTCAAACAGTGACACATAACCGTTAAATATGTCAAGGTGTATTTTTATTTACTAGAGGTCGCCTTGTGTCCGAAATTCGAGCATATTAAAAAAAGTCGATAAAATAAAGATTGAAATGAAGAAAACCGTTTGCATATATTTTCTAAATAAACAAAATACGCATATGGCAATAATTATTGTTGACATTAAATGACATACAGGTTGACAACAGACTTTACCCATAAACATGTATGTGTCAAATGACAAATAGTGGTAGTGTGTGTAATGCATAATTAAAAAATTAATGAAAAATAATGTATTTATAGTGCAATAATTATGAAAATATTAGCTTTCTGCACTTCTTCTCCATATAAACTTGAACATTGTCAAATTTCATACTCCTCCGCCCCCGTAAAGTCTCTAAGAAAGGGTACAAAGTTTTTCCTTCATGTATTAATATTTTGATTTATCTATCGATTCTAGGTACTTTTTGTCTTACCTCTTCTCGTCTTCTCATTTTTAAAATGCATTTTACTATTCTTCCGAATTTAAACACTATCTTGGTACTTTCCTCAAAAACCGTATTGGAACGATAAGAATTTTAGACCAAAAATAGTCAAATCTTTTCGGTCTTCTCAAGTGATGCGTTTTCAAAAGAACAACATTAATTCTTGGTCATATTAACAAGGTTTTGTAGTGATACTCCAAAAATACGTAACAATGCAATTTCAGTATTCATCGAAATCATCCCTGTGGTGCCGCCGGGCATACATGTCATGTTGCACTTTTGGCGGACATAATAATATTACTTTGTTGACATCCATATAGTAGACGTTACAAAATGTTGCTCAAAATGTAGCCATTTTCCATTTCCACGAGTGCATTTTAATTACCAATTTGTCTCCCGATTTTGGTTGATTTGATTTTGAGGTTCCCTATTTTGTTTCTTGTTTTATGATAAGGGAAATCCAAATTTTGTCTTATTCTTAACTATTGTCTAAAACTTCATACGTATAAGAATAAATGAAACAAAATTCATATTTGTAGCGTCAATCTGGCCAAAGCAAAATTGTTTTCCCTAATTAATATATTATAATAATTATTAAAGACTGAGTTTCAAATTAGGCAGAAGTGGTATTTTGAACCCTAATCATATAAAATGCATTTAATTTATCCGTTTATCCGTTAGAACAGAAATGCTTAATAGGCTGAGGCTCTGGGTGTAGGCGAATATTTCCAAGCTAGCAACGAATTTTCTTTCGTCAGTGTATGTGTTTGGTGTGCGAATGCAGCTAGCTAGTTGTCGTGACTGCACTGGCACTGCTTCTCGCCGAGGTAGCCCAGTCTGCAGTCGGGTAAGAGCGCGGAGCGACGTCTACTCCGCGACACCCGGCGCCGCTTCGCGTTCGTATAGCGCTTTCGCGCCAACCGGAATTTAATCATTATTTTCCAGTTTTGTTTAACATTTCTTTTGACGTGGAACTCAGGACTCTTTTGAGTTTTTTTTTATTCTTTCGTTGCCTTGTTTTGGTTGTCTACTTGTGATTTGTGGACTGAAATATGACACGAGCGAATACGCACTCGTAATATTACTTTTATTACATGTTATAAAAATTAAGCAACCGCATTATTTTGAGCACCGATCTCGATAGGGATTTCAGTTAAGATCGTTAAATTATCAGTGCTCTAAATTATGAAACATTAATCTTGTTCATAACTCTTATGTACAACATTAATCTTATGACTAAATATCATAAAATAATTAAATGTACTCAGGTGGTTTAATAAATGTAAAAGAAATAAGAAGATGGTCGAGGCAGATAACGACGTATGTTGATAATCATAGAACTAGATTCAGAAATTAGATTAAACTTTAAATTAAACTAGTAGATGCTGTAGCGAAGGATTGCTTGTTTCTTAATCTGGTAAAATTAGACATACGATTATTATACATTTATAAATACGATTATTCCGAAAAATCTTGTATTACTTACTGGATACTGTAGGTATGAGGTAAAATGCCTTGCGAGAGTTGTTACGCAAGGGAGAAATCAATAATATTATGTTTATTTACTAAGAGCAATCGTTGTGTATAGTATACCGAACGCACTTCCGATTGTACAGGAGAAGACATAATGAGTGTCTTTTACGTTTCTTGATCTTACTAATATAAAATAATTTATTATGTATTAATATTCCTATGATGCTTACAGAACTTTAGGCATTTTATTATTATACAATAAGTTATTGATTTCACGTTATGTCCTTTATTAAACACTTTAAAGTAGGTAAATAAATATGTTAGATATCGCTTATAAATTTAAATTTGTGTCCCTTTTGTTTGGTGTTGTTGTCTCATGTAAATATAAATTATTTTTATGTAGAATTATTTAATAAACGAAACTATTAATGTGTAAATTCCTCTAAAAGTATTATTTCATAATAAATTATACTATCTAACACCTATTCTTAACGTTATAATTAGAAATGATACCAGCTACAAGAATAACTGATCTCTAATTCCGGTTTGTTTGAATAGCTATAATCAATTTTAAATACAAAAATACTCTACTTTTTCTTACTACAAATTACTCTCATGGCAGTAATATAAATGGAAGTCATTAGACCAAATTTATGAAATATTTTAACTAGACATTAGCTAAGTATGTAATTACTTGTAGTGTATTTTAATTTAACTAATTAGTTGAACTTTTAATCTGGTGTCAATACCTGTATATTGTTCACCAGCGGCGGTTCCTCCAAAACACTTATTTATCCTGCGCAGCGGTAGTTTATTAATAATTTGCAAACGTCGGAAATTTTGAATTCCATTTTAATCCTCCAGGTTGCCACGCATATATGATGATAAATCTCTCGATGGGCTTAAATCCTATCTTAGGTTTATTAAAGATTTCACTTCATTTAACACGGCAATGAAACACCAGGTGGAATACATGCTAGATTGCCATTTCTCTACTAAATTTTTTACAGAAATTTGCGAATATTATATTGCGAATTTAGTGTACTTTTTTTAAGCAAAGTTTAACATAAAATGAAACCTAACAACAATTATCATCTGTTAAATCATATATTGTAAATATTTTTGTTCCAAAAAAATCTTTATACCACCGGCCATATAACTAGCTTCAAAATACATTACATTGTATACAGGACTTCAAACGCGTTAGCAACTACATTAATATCTAAATTCGTATATACTTGTATTGGAAGTGTTGTGTGTGTTTCCGTTATCATACAATATAGCATTAAGGGTATCTATGAGCTAACAATGCATAACTTGGTCCGACTGTGGTTTAAAATTGTAAATATTAAAAGGAATGCGAGTTTTATAATTAAATTTAAGTTCACATATAAAATGAAACCTTAATTACTAATGGGTGCAAGAAATTAAGGCTTTATTTTTAAATAACTAAAACATTTTTGTTAGGAGAAAATCCCTTAGGAGAAATTTTTATGTTATACATGAAATCTCTGATTGATACATTTCAATTTACCACTTTTTTATAATGTGCGCAGTATTGTAAACAAACGTTGACCGTAACTTGAATTGGATTTTTTGTAATTGTAGACAGCAAGTCTACGATGCTTCCCTTATTGAGTGGAACTGTTGGTCTCGGTCAATATTTGCTGAGCGAAATGCTCTCTACTTGTTACTTTGACGATACTCTGTGGGGAGGCTTATGAAAACAAGCGATTGCACCCTTGCTGCCAATATTCCGCATCGTTCCCTGCTGCCCTATTGTTCGACACAAACAATCTGCAAACTTTTCCATAGTCAGTGATCTTGCACTGTTCAATCATCGAACTTTTGACCAGCTGCGCAGTTTATTATGAAACGATTTTGCGTATACAACTACTGTATATTGAGATTTTCCTTTCTTTTATAATTTTGAGGGCCTATAATAAATTCAAAGCAATAATCTCAGTGAACATCATGATCGTGTACAGCTTACACATACGCGTTGGGAAGTCAGTAACAATAGGCGATTGGTAGCGGGGAGATTTAAATTGTCTCACAATCGGTGTTTCCGGTGCAATTCTACGGTTAAGGACAAGCGGTTCCCGCCGGGTGCGACGCCGGCCCCTCACGCCCCCACTCGTCGGTAGCGTCGTGATTGTTGCTACTTACAACAATCACACAACTCCTCTTGTTGGTACTCTCGTCGACGATCGAATATTATAAAATAACGTATGGGAAACGATTGACTTAGTTCTTTGTCGACGTAATTTTTCTCTTGCGCAACATGTGTATTGGCATCGATTGCTTGCTAAATTTTCTCGCTTCGTAGTAAACACTACGCAATGTAAAGTTTCCCCAAGCAAAGATTCCCACGATTTTACTTTTTATATCAGTAATAAAATTGTTTCTCAGTTTCAATATTCAGGGTAACATTAAAGTATTTGTAAAGATATCAGTATTTGTAAAGATACGGAAACAGTTTCCTTATGCATTAAATATGATCATCCAGGGAACTCGTGCTGCATATCATTATAATACCGAGAGTATATGCTTAGAGTACTCTGAGCAAGTAATTATTCAATGACCTGTACTAGGTTCAGCCGAGGGTTCTTGACGCGAGGCGGGACCGCTTCATCTCCTCGTTTCACCTTTAAACGCTTGCATACTTTCTTTGCAACTTTTAGTAATGAGTCTAACAAGGAGTATTTGAACTTTGAGACAATTTTGACCCCTCCGCTGCTGAGTTTTTTACACGTATAACGTTATTTATAAATTTTGATAACAGCGAATATTTCAAATCCTGCGTTATTGTAAATGATAGAATAGAATTTCTTAGAATTAGTTACAGTTTATCAAATATTATGAATTTTAAGCGACACAGGAAATTATTAATAAAATATTGGTGATGAGTGAATCAATCAGACATAACAAAGACTAAGTTAGATGCTATATGTCTGTGTGTGCGTGTTTCTTTTCCCACGTGTTCCTGGTTCCCATTGACAGTTTTCAGTATGTAATAGCGTCGCGGAACTATTGTCTTGCACGTAATTATCGTATTTGTCGGTACTTACTAGAGAAAGCTTGTGGATGTATCTGTCTATTGTGAATAAATATTCATGTATTCGTATTTATGTGTGATTGGTAGCTAGAATCATTATTAGAAATTCAAGAATTAAACTAAATATATATACTTATCAAATTAATGCCAAGGCTAGCACTTACGTACACGTACGCAGGACATGGATTATTATCGTTTTGTATATTAGAAAACCTGGTGAACCTGTTAAATTTTATGTTGTATTTTGCATATATGCAAATAACTCAGAAATTGGCATGAAAGTACATACATGCCCTTCAGGCCGATAACCAACCTCTTGGATATCACTCGAAAAACGCTAGGGGTATAGCGGCCTAAGTATTTATAATTTATCTAAATTTGATGGCTTTTGGCTGCAGATTCAATTTGTTGCCTGGTTATAATTATTTATACACACCTACTGTATTTTTTGATGTAAGTATAAATGGTAACTTTAAGAAGGAAAATAAATAATTAGGAAAATCTTAAACATTGAAATAAACAAGGATTCAAATAAGTATCATTATTAGGTATTGGTATTCTTTCATTTTATCATTATTTTTAATATTAATTCCGGAGCGATCCGTGATTGGTATGTACAGAGTTAGGCTTGTGTAGGTCCTCGTGCATAGATTCCGAAAGGCCATCCGCCTGCACTTCACGTCTGAGTAATGCAATTTGTTCGTCTTAGAAAGTTGACATTTCATTCTTCGCTTGGCGATTCAACTTTTTCTCATTTACAAGCTGCATTTGTCCTTAAATGTATTCCTTACAATTGTTTGACAATTTGAATAAAATGTCTCGATAACATTTCTTGTTTATTTGCTAAATTCACATGCAATTTGTATAACATGAAATAGTTTAGATATAAAATACTCAGACGTCGTTTTAAGGCGCACGTATTAAGTCCTTGTTGCGCTAATAAAATCTCTAATAATAAAAAGTCTATTAAGCTACATTTCGGCACCTTAAATTACACCTACGGACAGGAAAGGTTTGCCGTAAGCGACGGACGCACCTGTTAATTCATTGTTAGTGAGCAACATAAATCGTCATCGTATTGAGTGAGCGCTTTGTTTTAATTTGATGTGCGATGTCCTTGATCGTTTGACGTAATAAGACAATGCAGTGGGAGTGCAAGTTTGGAATGTGTTTATCAAAAAAGTTGTTCGTTGTGCGTACCGCGGTCCGCCCCGACAATGCCGTCGCATGCCGCGGTTCATTCGCAATCATAATATTTAACGTTATTAAGTTTCCACACAAGTATTTTGCGTGAATACATGCTGTCGCTTGTTACTTGCTGTCGTTGTCGATGATCGATGTGTCTTCTCGAATCGTATATTTTTAATACCAAGTATGCAACGCTCTCCACGAGTGATATGCTCAGTTAAACATACCAGAATTCTGCACATCAATAGAAGTGAAAATAGACGTACAACGTTCACAATATATAACGATCTATAAAAAAACTGTGTCCATTGTCATCATAGGGCTTATTTTTATCTGTTACATATCAATGCTGTGTATGTAAGCTAGGTTCTATTAGTTATAATCTAATATATAAAATTCTCGTGTCACAATGTTTGTCTTCGTACTCCTCCGAAACGGCTTTACCGATTTTAA
>DWNR01005504.1:0-10126 GCA_018250455.1 Polygonus leo
GGAATAAACAGACAGACAGACAAAAATTGAAAAAAATGTTATTTTGGTATATGTACCATGTATTAAAGTTATTTTTATATTACAAACAGACACTTCAATTTTATTTACTTGTATAGATTTTTGATGTTCGTTATGGTTAACATTGATTTGTCTGAGTGTCCTGACATACTTGCTGAAAGTACTGTGCTGCCAATTGTGCCGCTAAATTCAATTACTATCAAATCAAATACTAAGACTTTTCGTATCT
Organism: Polygonus leo; assembly: GCA_018250455.1. Lineage (NCBI taxonomy): Eukaryota > Metazoa > Arthropoda > Insecta > Lepidoptera > Hesperiidae > Polygonus > Polygonus leo. Next base: position 248 of record DWNR01005504.1, read on the forward strand.
ACGAAATAAACCAATACCGAACCATCAGCGTAGGCGCGGAATCTTGTTCTGGGTGTACGAATCGTCGTTCAAAAATGTACGCCAAAGTTTTGCATGAAAATTCGCCGCCGTACTTTCTTCAGAAAACCACCAAGCTAGTTGAACGCTCACCGAATTCTTTAGGCTTTTAAATGTAACAAATATAACTAATACATCGAATTCATTCATTCATTCAAATCGCAACTCTTAGAGCCGAAATTAAAAGAAAATATAACTCAATTGGTACATTTACTGGATTTGGTTTTCAGAGAAAAAATTACCAAAAACTAAAATGACCGATGGAATATCTGAAATTATTCAACCAAAAACCGCTTTGAGGGTAAAACAGAAATGGCTTTTAAGTAATTTTGGGTATACTCGAAAAAAATTGGGCTTGCTTTGACAAAAAATATTTTAAGCAGAATAGCAGATGCCTTATGTGTATGTTGTATTCAGCCGAAATATGGAAAGGGGTTATTTCAATGCCCGATATAGGCGTCCATAAAAGTATTTTCACACAGCAATAGCTATAAAGGACCACTATTATTAAATTCAGTATTCAGTAAAAATATTCTTAATAAAACAAAATATTATTGTTCTGTTTAATTAAGAATATTTTTGACTCTGGATTCATGATATGTAAAAATATCATGAATCCAGAGTCAAGGGAAATTAACATATATTCTTAATGTAGAAATATTTGTACTTTGCTTGCCTTAGTATGATGCTCGTCATATTCTGTTGCTACGGCAAAATATTCATTAGGCTACATACTACACTATAGGATGATAGGTTGAAAATCACCAGCAACAAGAAACCAAACACGAAGGGATTAATAGATTTTCCTTCACTGTAAGGAGTTCCCGTAAATAGTCTTCATGAGCTATATTTGAACATCAGCTATGTTGCATGCTCGTTACACTTGTACATAAAAATACACAAAACTTAGCATAGTAGATAATAAAGTTGAGAGTCTTCATACAGCGTTAAAACTAGCAACTAATCCGAGTTCGCACCGCATAAGTAATTTCGCGTTCGTTGTCTTGCCTCGCGCGAATAATGGCCGGCCGTAAATCCCAGCAGACAAAACTGCCTCACCTGCACTCATTATATTTACGCCGCAATAATAAAACTTTCCAACTCGCTCTGAATATTGAATTCGTTGCGGCGTGGAGAGTGAGGTCGCCTTACTTATTGCCGTCAGTTATGCAATATGCTCCGTAGGTTTTAATAAAGGCCCCACCGACGGGGCATTTCGAAAAGTTTTCGTTTCGCGAAGGCGGACGCTATTGCGCCGACAATGGCCCCGCAAAGCCCCGTTGAGTCGAGTTGAAGCATTTTCGCTTGCCTAATAGCTGTATGTAATATCGAATTCATATTTTCTGGCTGTATGTTGAATGCTAGGTTGTATATTGTAGCTACGATATTTGATATTATGTTGGCTGCGTAATATAAAATTTTGCCTCTAATTAATGCCGCAGTTTGGCGTAATTATATGATGATACGCGTCGTATAAAAATCCAACTAAGTACGAAGACACTTCGTACAAATTCTTTCGTGTGTCAATGTATTTACTCTCTTACTTTCATATAAGATTCATGTCATAATAATACACGCAAAACTAACGTAGATTATAAGACCACTTGTTCAGCCGATTGTTTCGGTAAACTCAATTTCCTTTGCGTATAAAATATCTCAATTTCCCAATCGTTTTTGCTGACGAATATATTTCTTCAATGGCTTTCCAATGTTAACCCTTTAACGGAAACTTCTGAATCACGTTGTTTGACATGAAGGGATTGGATTACCTGCATACTGCGCGCTGATGCGTAGTATCCTATTTGTGTGACGCTTGCTCGCTGCACGGAGGAACTTTTCGGTCAGACCGTAAAGAGCTTTGTCTGATAAATTCCTGATGAGTAATGGATTTCAGAGGTTCGTAAATTGAAGAAAGACAGTGTTTAATATTTTGGCTTATCGATTACAAATATGCAAGTAATTTCCAGCGCTTTGGATCTCTTCTCAGTACGAGAAGAATTTATAAAATGCCCATCATGCTGGCCAAGTGCGGAACAGACCTGACATGTGTTTTATAAAACATTTCGAATGTACAGACGAGCGTTTGAAACGTTCTTCCAGTTAATGCTACAACCATTTTCATCTCTTTTTAGTACACGAAAATTCCCGATCGTTTTGCTTATAAAAACATTTCTTAAACGGCGTTCCAATGTTAACCCTTTCAACGGAAACTTCTGAATCACGTTGTTTGACATGAAGGGATCGGATTACCTGCATACTGCGCGCTGATGCGTAGTATCCTATTTGAGTGACGCTTGCTCGCTGCATGGAGGAACTTTTTGGGGCTTTGTCTGGTAAATCCCTAGATGAGTGTTGGATTTCAGGTTCTACTATCATAAGATGAAGTAAGAACAGGTAAAAGACACAAAACACATATACAGCTAAAGCTAAATGTTATATTTATCACATTTCTGATCGTTATTATTTATTATTGACGTCATTTCTGTGTTATGATCTACTGACATTTTCGATTTCGAAGGTTATTTTTAGATGACCGATTGGTCATTATTTTTTAGTCTTCTTTTGGAACAAGAAAAAAATAAGCTATTTTCATCGCGCTGGCCTAGAGTAGACTTCATAAACTGAAGACTTTTATTCTCGAAATTCTTCATAAATCAATCGAAAATTAATTTATGTAGTATGTTATTTTACGTATATTTAACAAAATAAATATTGTGTAGTAGATAATGTTGTTAAAAATAGTGTAGTGTGAGTGGCGAATGTAATGACGCGAGCACATTAACGGCGCACCTGCGGCGGAAATTGCATTAGTGCAGCCTCGCACTGCTCGCAACTCGGAGCTCAGCTATTTACCCACATAAAACGTTTAGGACGTACAGACGAGCGTTTGGAACGCTGCGTTTTGTTTTATTAATCGTTGTATTGTTGCTGTTGTTACGTGTACTTTTTACAATGATACTATTCAAAAAGGGGGTTGATTATTTTTTCCAGTTATTATTTTTAACTGTTGAAGACAATGTTATACTGCATAGTATAAATAAAAATGCTTGCCACTTACTAAAATAGTATTTTTTAATTAGATATGTTTTCTGATAGTAACCAAATATTTGAATATTTTTTTGTTTTACTTTAAATATGAATAGTTCAATACTAGCCATAGTTCTTTTAGAGCGTTCCACCCGCCCGTATACATTACAACAAAGTTCATAGTAATAAACACAAAGGTGCATAGGTGATTCTCCAATCTACCACAGATTGAAGAATCTTACATCAAGTGAGTTGCTTACAATGTGAGATGTACATCGTTATATCGAAATATTATTGTATACATGTGATGCTCTTGATCTATAAAACATAATTAAACCATGAATGAATGAACGATATTTAATACTGTTCAAATTGATAAAAGAAAAAGTTTACGCGTTTAATAAAACGCTTTATAAGAGCGTCCACCCGCCCGTGTGTACTACTACAAAGCGATAGTCTATTTGCTTATAGCAGTGAGCACAAAGGTGCATAGGTGCATCGGAACCGAAGCTTCAAAAGTTGAGCTTGACGCTCGCCACGGAAGCGCCATCGCTCCCGGAAATTGAAGTCATCTCGCGCATTCACCGCACGAACAATGCTTTGCTAAAGAACATTTAATTTATCTGTTCGAGTTGTTTCACGGAATCTCTCCATTTAAATTGAATATCGATCTTTTATACCGCTCTTTGGCAGGTAACTCCGATGCGGCTATGAAAGTTCCTGCTCTGGTTGTGGCATTGCGATAGTTGTGATTTGTACTGAAATGAAGAATATTTTCCTTGTATAAAATCATTTTTAAGTGGATATCTAGTAGATAGCATGTCTTGGTTGAAAACTGTATCCCATTTAAGACGTGTGTACTATATTATGTGTTATACTCGTATAAATACATATAAATAATAAACTTACCAAAGGTTTTAAAAGTATTCTACAATTGATTGGATGAAAGTTCGTCAAGCGTATTAAATTTCTATGGCATTATTACATTAAAATATGTTTTATTTTGACCTTCTTTATGATTATACTATTATGCGTTTCACGTTTACCAGGTGGTAGAATTCATTTAGTTCAACTGGGGAGGTATCACCGCCACCCTCATAATCCTCCGTGAAGCGGTTATTGTGTTTTGTTTTATAGATGCGTGGTTGCCGGCTACACTTATGTACGAGGGAACATGTTAGTCCTCAGGGGTACCAACGCATCTGTGATCTAACTTAAGTATGATTTAATTGTACTTGGCAATGATTACTGATATACATGGGCGGCAGTGACCACTTACCATTAGGTGGACTGCATGTTCGTTTGCTACCTTTATTCGATAAAAAAACGTACACATTGGCATCCGCCAACGTATATCTTTACTAAACTTTACATACTAGTTTACCAATTTCCGTTCCAAATGCTTAGATCGCACAAAGCTCTCGTCAAAACTATAGGTACATATAAGATACGAGTGTATTGGTTTGAAATTATATTTTCAAATTTAGGTAGGGCTTCGGGGATTAAAATTCAGACTTAGACTCAATTCAGACGATGCAAAGTATAAACCGTCTACAATAAGACGTTCGATTTTGTTGTTTTGTGTTCGCAGCTGGCAAAGGAATGTTTGTCTTATTGTGTGTGACACGTAGTTTATTTTGACTTTTAGGCTGAAATAATTTATTTATTAGAACTACTTTCAAATTTGCCCATGATAAATTTTAATATTCCTAATTTATTAAAACTTCGCTGAGTGGTACAATCTGTACACAGTCTACCAGGGTTAATACCATACCACCCAATTTCTGCCACGCAGAATTGCTTATGAGCAAATAGGAATATCGATCTTTTATTCCTCTTTTTGCCAGGTAATCCTGTTCTGGTTTTGCCCGGTCAGGTCAGTCCGGAAATCCTTCCGGACAAATCAATCAATCAATGCATCATCAATGAGTCAATGCATCTATGGCAATCTCAACTGTCCTACTTGAGGAACCTATTCGATCCTATCCGAATTTGATTAAGAATGTTCAAACGCGCTACTAACTACTTACTAGTATCTAAACTTCATGCCTATTAGCCATATCTATACTATAGAAAAAACTTATTCCGTATGGCTAAGACCATATATCATATAATAGCCATTGAGGTAAGATGAGGTAAACATTGTCAATTATATTACTTAACTAAAGTTCTGTTCTTCACGTACGTGCTCGTTGTGGCCGCGAACTCGAACCGCGAATTCTATTCGCTGGAGCCACGCACGACGGTATTGTAAATATTAGTTCGCGAAACTCATCAATTCCGCGCTCAAACTTAATAAAATACTTGGAGCTTAATTGAAAATGAATACTGGCGGCATCGATGCGATCGATAAAATATTCCACAGCCTTAATCCGCGATAATGAAGCTCCCGCGAAGGGTTGCTCTGAGGGGCCCAGTAATAAATGTTGCGTCCCAAATTTAAAATCAAAGTGCGGAATAAATTTTGATTAAGCGATTAGCCAGCCCTGTGAGGTGTTTGCGTTTCTTCGCTCCTATTACTTATGCTAGGGCGGTGTCATTCTCTTATGGGTTTGGTTAATTTCAACGTGACTCGCTCGTATTGTGAATAATCATGCTGATTGTTTCTAAGGGACGCTCGTTCTCGCTATACATTGTTCAATTTATTGACGAAGTTTGAAACAAAATAAATGTTTAAGAGGTATGTATGGTTAATATAAGTTTCTTCAGTCAGCACATATTACAGCGTAGTAAGAAAGAACACGTCGATTGTAAGACAACACTTTAAAGGAAATGTCAAATGATCAATTTTAAAGCAATAGTGATATACATCCCCACTTTTTTAGCACTATTGACACAGCACAGCTTCGCATTCTTGAGGAAATGTGTCTATGGTAAGCTACTACTTTGGTACATCTTATTTGGGGTTAATTATGTCTGTATTATTGATGAGGAGCTCACTTTTCTTGAGATGAACTTCGCGTTAGTTTGCTTTTTCTATGCACGATGATGATAAACCTAAGCACGATGCATCTACGCATTTACATGACTTCTCACTTCTGTCTAAAGTACCTGAAGATATATGCATCAAACATGAATAGTAATACGCGGGAACCTCATACCCGTGGTGTGGATGACAGTAAATTAGTAGTTTATTAACATTCCATTTAAGCATGCATTTTCCGTGCATGTGCATATCCGCCACGTTTGATCAACGCGACGATAATGTTCCGTTGAAATTCATAATAATTTTATTCATGCTGGAGCGCGGGTAAGTTATTACCCCGTCTTAGACGAGGTACGAGTATGAGCGCAAATAATATCAGATGTGAGATAAAATTAACTTTTAATGAGTGTAGAGCGCGGTTTTTGTATGCATGTTATATGTGGAGGTTTTGCGAAAAGATAAGATTATTAGATTAAAAAGATAGATTATTAGATTTGAGATAAAACGTACAAATACAGTTTTTGAAGGTACAATTTTAAATTACTTTTTAAATAGAGTACGCTAACTTGATATTAATATGCAAAAAGGCTGAATCGATTTAGCCTTTTCGTATTATTATTTTTTTAACAGGGAGACCCTACCTCTCCAAGGAATGTAAAAAACACATATTTTGTGAATGTCTGTTTTTTAACCGACTTCTTATTTTATTTTGTCTTGTATTTCCATTAATATTGTTTAGATAGTATTATTAGGTGCAATTCATATTGTTTTTTTTTCGTTGTTCTTTTCAAAATTCTTAGTTTTTTCGTTGTTTATAATGAGCACATCAGTATAAACACGCATCATCTGCCTAATTACTCGTCGCGGTTTACGACATCTGCATCCACAAATGAAGGAAACACGGAAATGCTGTTATTAACAGCTAACGAACGTCTTCTACACACAAAACGTACTTACGAGTATTTAATCTTTCTTGTGTCACATTAAGATAACTTACACTCGTTTAGTAATCATATTATACGCGATATACATATACTATATTGCATTAATGAAATGATATTTGACTTTAGGCCATTGCAACTGCCTCCATAGTTTGATAGTAAGTTGTCTTTGCCGCTTAATTTATTTGCAAAAAACTTCAAGCACTAAGCAAATTATTATTAAGGTCGACTATACATGAGTTGCTTTTTTGAGTTTTTTTGAGTTCACCTGATGGTAAGTGGTCACTGCCGCCCATGGACATTAGTAGTCATCTCTAAGTACGATTGACCCAAGGTTGAGGACCCTCGAGGACTAAGATGTTCGCCTCGTTTGTAAGTATAACCGGCAACCGCGCGTCTCCAAACCAAATAACAGTAAATTGCTTCACGGAGGATTATGAGCGTGGCGGTGATACCTCCCCGCTTGAACTACAAGAGTTCTACCACCTGGTAAAACTAAGTTATTCTCGTGTAATTCTCTAAATTCTAGTCAGCAGCCGGACATCGAACATTACATGTGTATAGGCGGCATTAGCCATTTACTACACTAGTTCGCTAGTCAAATAACATATAAAAAATTAATATAGTTTTATATATATATGCTGTTGATAAGATGTTCTTTAATATTCTTCAGTCCATAGGTGTTAACATGTCAGTGGCAGCGTGAAGTATGGAGCGAGACACAAATTCTTACAGTAACAGGCCGAGACAGCATCTTGGGACACACCGACGTTAAGATTTTTTGTTTTCGATTAAAAGTAGCAAACGAGCATGCAATCCTGATGGTAAGTGGTCACTGCCGCCCATGGCCATTAGTAATCATTTCCAAGTAAGTTAATTATTATTATTATTTTAATTCATTCGCTACGAAAGTGTCTTTCTTTACTTTTTTAACTATATTTTATTTATTGATAACAAAAATCGCGAATAACCATAAAAAATTGGTTGATAGTTAACAAATAAATAATTGTTTTGTTTTCGCAATGCTTATATTATTACTGATTCTAATAAAATAAAACATGTAATGTTTCTAATAAAATAAAACATGTATGAAAAATTCACCAGGATCTCTGTCTTATATAGAAAATACCATTGACAGACAGTTTTACTATATGAATACACAATAATGAAAATTATTGTGGAGTTGCTTAATAACTATCCAATTATTTTTGTGTGCCATTAGTAAATGATAATTACTTTGTAAGTGAATACTATTAATTTCATCTTTGTAAATGAATTAATGAATATATCAATCAAATCTGCTCTGGACGCATTCGTTCGACATTTATAACGCCTGTGTGTATAAAATCTACTTCAAAACAGGGTACCTTGTCTAATAAGCTGGTGCACTCCGGTTAATGAGTTTACTGCATCCCCTGTAGGGAAGTTTTTAAAAGTGCGAAACTTGTAGCACCTCTTACTTCTGCAACTCGGCAATTAAGTTACCTGGGAAGAGGCACTACACTAAATTAAATATTTTTATTTTACTAACAAATATTTTTATTTACTCAATAAACTTGAATTATATAGTAATTAACTGCGATTGATTATACTAGAAGATACATTTTGGTTTTTTGAATGTTTTATAGAGTTTTCGTTTACCAGATAGGTACTTTGATATCCGTATTTAATTTGTGCGTCATTTTTTAAGACATGCTTTTTTTCATATCTTTCATAAGGACAGGTTTTGTTCATTTTCCCAAAATAATAAATAAATCTTACTTGTGTTATAATCCCGGAAACAACATTTTTCATTCTACCCGCTTAACCCGCTAGCACGGGGCAACGTAACGATGTTAACCGGTCCATTTCTCAATTTTCTCGCCACTGTACCCCTTCTTAGATGGTCGGACAAAGATACCCTTCGACTGCCTGCGGCTTCTCACCAACAGTCAGCCTCTCTGACTTTATTGTTGTGCATAAAATTTAGTAGAATATTTTTACTGAAGTATTACGACAATTTTAGTAAGTTATTGTAGTAAATATATTTAAAATATCGTAAGTTACAATATGCAATTTTTGATTCAAAAAACGTAAGGCTCAATATTATGATTGATAGCTGAATCACCTACCTAATATAAAGAACAGGGCCTAACATCTACATAAGCTAAGGGTAAATCTTTTTGACTGTATAAGAAATGCTAGTTTCCTCTTTTGTTTAAATTGCCATATGAGAGAATCAATTGTTGAAATTAAAGTGTATCCTTTTGGTCTACCTGCTAGAAGCCAAGATATAAAATTGTGTCATATTCTTAAATGTTCACTGAATTTTATAGTGACAGAAATTAGAAGGTTTAGAATTTAAATATATAATGTAATAGCATATATTTTATGAAATATATATTTAACAAACATAACCGAATTCGCTACTTTAAGATGGAAGCTCAAAGTATTACTAAGTACGTAATTCAGTGGTAGCCCGCGGGTTTTTTTGACAAATTATGATTCTGCGTTATCTATTTTATGACATTGTAAAGAATATAGCAAGGTACGATTTTATGGTCTGTTTTTTAAACATTTCTTTTGTTTCATATTTTTTGTGTAAAATTCTTTCTTATGATGTAGATATAAATATGGTGTATGTTAATACAAAAATTGCTTGATTTTTGTGAACAGCAAGAAATAACTGCCTTGTAAAGCATTAAAATCTACTTGAAAATTTAAAAACAAACCAAGAAAATAGAATTCTGTTAAATTCCTTTCAAATTTGAAACGGTGGATGCCGTCTGCCATGGTCGCTTCCGTTTCCTCTGGCGTTATATTAAATTTTATTATCACCCTGGACTAAGTAATGGGAATATCGTGTAAGGAGCGACCGGACGGCCCCAGGGCGTCAGGGGGCCGGGGGTCGGGGGTCGGGGTGTGGGGGTCGGTGATTAAAATTTCGGC
>DWNR01005505.1:0-10126 GCA_018250455.1 Polygonus leo
CTTAGCGATAAGGTCTACTTTTATACTTATTATTATACTTACGTCGGTGACTACTTACCATCAAGTAGACGGTCTACTTGATGGTAAGTAGTCACCGACGCCTATGGACATTTGCAGCACCAGAGGGACCACCAATGCATCGCCGGCTTTTCGCGTCTTTTTTGTAGAATCCCATGTCATAGCGCATCGGGAGTACCTCTGCATTATCGAATATCTGTATTATCATTAATATAATGTCGATGTCAATGTCAACTGCAGGACATATTTACTCAGGTTACGTCAGGTTACGTCGGGCTACGTCAATAAGCAGGTTGTTGTAGTTCTAGGTACAGGTATGTGACAGACAGACGGTCAAGTGGATGGATGGATAGATGGATTGAAGAACGGAGGGACAGTGAAGTGTCAGTAATTAACCCATTAATTCTCTTTGAATATCGAATCCTAAAAACAAATAAAAGATTTTACTATAATATAATGTCACACAAAGTCAGGAAAATTATATCTCTGAGTTTACAGACATGTTTTAGTTCGACCAGAATCATAAAAAAAACAGTAAATGACGTTGATTATTAAAGAGGAGTTTCTTAAGCTATTCGCTTTTGTTCCAGCGTAATTGTAATACTTACATAAAATTATCAACTTAATACACATTTTCTGGCCTACAACTGCTTATTCTGATTTTTCTGGTTTTCAAGTGTTGCAAAAGTTTAAGATTGTTATATTTAATATGTAGAAGATAATTTTAAGTAAATCATAGATAGTATTTAACTATTAATCAGCTTTTAATTACTTTTGTTATGACTGTTTTCCCAATTGTGTTTTGCGTTCTATGTTAACATAAATACACATTAAAAGACTTTTTTTAAGTTAAAGCCTGTTGTGTGCAAAAATATTAAGTGTATTTAAAATACAATACAATTAATTTTGATTAATTCTTAAGCTGAATAGTTTGTTTATGAAATAATTAACTTAATTATCATTAACACTAATAATATGTACAATAATTTGTAATATGTACAATATTTGTACATGTACAACACTACTTACTACTTAAAAAAAGTTTTTATTATTTTTGTGCACTTTTATGTGAGCTTATTGTTGTAAATTACTTATGTAAATTCTTAAATTAATTAATTTATTTTCAAGTATTGGGATTATAACTCTAAGATTATTATTATATTTAACGTGTGTATTATAATTTGGGTTGTTCAAATTTTAAAGGATCCTAAAATGCCATAGATTAGAAATTTAATCAAGTCATAAGTAATCATGCTATGTTTGTTTTTACTACCATTGAACGACTCATATCATACTTTTTTACGCAAGTTTAATCCCTGCATTAACAACTACTTATATTCAGAATTCAAATTACACTGTGACTGAACAACGACAATACCCAATGTCTGTGTCAGCAAACGCGGCAACGCACGAAAGAGCGCGGAAATAAAATTTCATTGAACATTTTAAATTTCCGCTCGGCGAAGATTCCAAAACGTCTGGCAAAGCGTTCAATTCGTGTGACGTGTCGTGTTGGGTCGCGGTGCAGTCATTCAGTCGATTTTCTTATTCCGCGTCCATACATGTGGCGCCTCAAACTCCTTTAACATTGCTTGGCTTGTATTGGATCCATACGCTTGAAAAACTTCGACAACCGATCACAAATTCAAGCGTGTAAGGCATTTGCGTTGTCTTAGGTAACAAACGAGCGATCCACCGAATCGAGCGAATATGGTTAATGAACATATAGTGTAGTATTTAATACTAATAATCAAATCATCATCATTTGGGTACTCCATCAAATGCATGCGCAATGAGAACTTTTTAATCATTACTAAAGGCTCTAAAGCTTATCCTTAATTTATAATGGACCTTCCATACAAAATATTACGCTCCTTTTCTCTGAGTTGGTTGAACATAACTTATTTAGATTACTCGTCTGTAGACTATACAAATATATTTCGACCCAGTTGCATAAATCATGGCCACTATTTATTGAGTCTAGAACATCCAGCGAATAATTTTCGATTCCGTATTTAAAACAATTCTTTAAAACTCTCATATTGCATTAAAGCATTAGTTGCTCACTATAAAAATAAAGCAACAAGGAGCTAAAAAGGGAACACTTGTCCATTGAAATGACATTATCTATATGGCTTCCATTTTAATCCATTAAGCCTTTGAATGTGTTAATGATAACTCTTCGGAAAATAAACGGGTCACGAGGAATGGTTCCATTTTGAAATTAATATTCGTTATTTTAAAGAGACTATGTGTTAAATGTGTTAAAACTCTGTGTTAGTCCACAGAGTTTTAAAAGTAAAGACTTTAGTATTTACGGATATGACAGTGAAGATAACTACAATCTCAAATATCATTACTGAAACATTGTATTTTCAGAATATTTTTCCTTGTTTAACAGTAACAGTCATGCGACCTACCTGATGTTATATGTACTGTGTCTCTAGTTTAAAAGAATTGAGTTGCTATTCTGATACTGGTTCACACCTTTTAAAAGAAAACCGTTACATTTGTTTCATCTATACATATAACAAAATAGTAAAATTCGTGTGTCTGTACATTGAATATATTTACAAAAAACTAATTGGGGGCGATGTTAAAATAGTATTAGAACACTTCAATGTTTTTTTAATTTTTTGTCTGTCTGTTTGTCTGTTTGACCAGGCTAATCTCCGAAACTACTGGACGGATTTGAATAAAACTTTTTTTGGTGTAAAGATACTAAGCCTGGTCAACATTTAGAATACTTTTTACTGCGGGAATATCGCTCATTCCTTCGGGAAATTCAGTATATGGCAGAACAACGTTTGCCGGGTTAGCTAGTGTAGAAATAAATCATTGACTGTTTAAACAGGCGAATGTCCAAATCTGGTCGTTAAAGCAAAATACCTCCAAATTTCTTTGCGTTTTCGTAACGTTGGGTAGGGAAGGTAAAGGCTTGTCTGCTATAAATGCCATAATAAATCCAACTGCCCAGTGAACAACCACGCCAACACAAAGTTTTATCGAAATCGTTTCAGCTGTGATGGAAACTACAGAATTAACTGAATTTTGACCGATTACTTATCTTGAGTGTAATCTAAACAAATTCATAAACTCCAAAATATTTAACCAATCTTCTTTATCATCCCACAGTTTAAGAAGAGTTTAGTGACATATACCCCTATTAAATGATTTGATGATGACCACTTTGACGTTAGATGACCGCTATTGTTGTGAAGTCGCTGGAAAAAATAAGGGACAAATGCGCAAATTGGATAGCGACCTATTGTAAACATTTATATATAGTATTTAATTTTCATGTATTTGATAGCTGATACCTATTTGCGCGAAGTAGTTATAAAATAATTATACATTTGTTAATTAAATTATTTCAGTATCCAAAATTCATATTACCTAATATTTTACCATATCCCGTCATTGGCTAGGTGGTGGTTCAATCCAATTGATGCGTAATTGAGGTTTCATGTAATTCAGGTCGTTATTAACTCGAGTAGCTCGAATGGATAGGTATCAAAGCCAATCACATAATCCTCCGTGAAGCAATTATTGTGTTTCGGTTTGGAGAGGCGTGTTTGCCGGTTACACTTAAATAGGAGGCGAACATCTTAGTCCTCAGAGGTATCAACGCCTCTGTTATCAAAATTTAATTGTACTTGGGGATGATTACTGCTGTCCACGGGCGGCAGTGACTACTTACCATCAGGTGGACTACATGCTCGTTTGCTGCCTTCATACGATAAAAAGGCATAATTGCCGGCGATAATTATATACAAGGCATTATCTTAATACTAACATTAGACGCGTAGTCAAGGGATATTCAAAGTAATGTTTCTAGCAAGCGCCGATGGAGATTGATGAGACATTTTTGAAACAGGAATCGTGCATTACCTAAAGATATCACATGTATATGTAGACGAACATCTCGTTCAGAAAATGTCTTGAGAATATTCTTGGATTTTTATTATGGTTTTTTTAGAATATACACGTTTAATATGTTATACTATTTTAAACGTAATACCTATTAATGATAATTATTATTATACACGTAATGAACTAGTGGTACATACCATTCAATATGACTAATACTACTACACCTACTAGTAATCGAAGTTAGACTTTGATACCCCAGTGCTGAGCATGTTAATCAGAATGAATAGGACACCAACACGAATGGACTAAAAAATTAACATAGATGTATGTATTTGTCAATAGAATAGAATTGGAAAACGGATATTCATTCCATTTAATGGCTCATTCTCTATTCCACCCTGGGTTCAAGTTACATAACCTGTAATTAACCTCAGATAAGCCTGAAATTCTACCAGAGCGCAGCCACTGTTGTCACCTGTGAGGACAGAGCAACCAACACCAGCGTTTTTGCCAGAAAGAAAGTTCTCTGTTCTAAAGAATAGTAACGCATTTATCCTTAAGTTTATCATCATTTATGCCTACAGTTGATAACACATGTCCATCGGCGATAGTGACCACTTATTATTGGATAACTATTATAAAAGAATAATCAGTATTTTGTATCTATACTAATATTATAAAGCTGAAGAGTTTGTTTGTTTGTTTGCTTAAACGCGCTAATCTGAGGAACTACTAGTCTGATTTGAAAAATTATTTTAGTGTTAGATAGCCCATTTATCGAGGAAGGCTATAGGCTATATTATATCATCACGCTAAGACTAATATGAGCGGAGTATCAACGAAAAATGTTTGCAAAAACGGGAAAAATTTGACCCACTCTCTTATGTGACGCAAAGGACCTTGCACGGGTCGCATTGCACGGGGTTGCTTTTTAGAATCCACATTAAATGCACTATTAATTGTGATATAAGGTCAGTTTTCGGTAGAACATTTTTTTTTCACAGTGGGGTCCGATGTAAAAGAAAAGTTATGATGAAGGAAAATGATGATTAGTAAAACTTAATATTTTTTTCCGGCTCACGATATACAAAGCAATACAAAGTTGTGTAATATGTACAGACTACTCAGTACCATCATATTAAATAAATAAAAAAGATACAGGATGTAAATTTATTGAATTTTAGTAACATTAACATTAAAATAGGTAATTTTCTCAGAAAATACAAAATAAGTTATAACTTTTCGGGGCTTGATGATAGAGACCTCCTACCGGAACATTTTTTAGAACATTTTGTAGAACAGAATTTTTTGTCGAACATTTTTTTGCAGCAGATGACCCCAGCTAACCGACAGTAGCGTTTGATCCACGACTTTTTGGCCACCCTGTAGATATATGCACTTTCGTAAAATGCCTACCAATTTTAACCTGACACTTCCTTACTTTACCTATCGCTTTACTGCATTACTTGTTTGTTGTGGCAGACATCAGTGGAGGCGGCGCCTGACTAAATCGAAATAACTTTGCGAACAACGTCTTAAGTGTTATTACAATCTTCGTTCAGTTCCAACTTTCTTTAAAAATCTTAAACTTCTTATCTTATAACATTATGAATAACGGAATTTAAATTTAAGCTTAGCATAGTGGGTTCTATCGGCAGTAGTAAAACTAGAATACAGTTTCGATGTTTAATTTGAACTGCGTGTTATTTTATTACTTTTTCTATTTATATTGGTTACTTTTTAGTACTGAAGTAAGATCTTGGCAAATTAAACTTTAATTAAAAAAACATAAAGGTATTTTATTTATCTGAGATTTGCACCGTTACGAGACCGAGAAGTTATATTTTTAGATTTCCATTACGTATCCAAAGGGTGCAAAGGGACTAGATTATTAAGATTTTGCTGCTCGTTAATAACAGTAATCACGGCTGTATAACTTGAACCGAAATAGATAAAAAAATATTTTTTTACAAAATGTGTACGACTAAAGATGGTTTGAAGACATTATTAAAAGTTAATACGGTATATTTTATTCGACTCGCATTTGGCCTAATATTTAACGATCATACAGGCTTTGACCAACTGACAGTCGACATCAAGATCGACGCTATATAATAATTATAATGAAGTTATCAACATAACCCGTAAATAATATACAATACTAAGAAGCATTTTAGTTTCTTAAAGACTTCTGATAAATCTGTCTGAAGTTTAAAAGTACAGAGCAGCCTTCTCGCTTAAGTGAACGGAGTTTACAATGCCACGTAAGACTCAGTTTGCAAAGTTAATTACGTTGATGTCGTTAAGGCTGCGTCTTATACGCTACACTTGACGCAACTTTACAGGGTTTGCTGATTTCCTAAATGTTAGGCCTCATCACATATTCACCATCAATTCTTGGTGATAACCGGTGAGACGTCTCTTGTTTGAAGAGTAAATACTAAAGGCGTAGTACAGCACAATATACTACCTGCTTACTTACTTTAGCACCTGGATTACTTTAGCACCTAGTAGATTTACTGAAGTGAAAACTTCTTTAGCGGCGTTGCGCACTTTTGTGAAGGGTAAAAAATGCTACATGCGTCAGGATACATGACCTGATCGAAAATTCGTAAGCCGGATAATTCGTACAAAATTATTCCCTAACCAAAATATGAATAATGCACAACGTTAATATTCAAGTTTTCACTTCTGCCGGCACTCCCGGAGTGCAACCCGTTGTTTTTTTTTAATTTTTGGGCCATTGAAGCATATGATCATTAAACTAAAACTATAAAAAACTTATAATAAATTCGACAATACAAGTCCGACTAACGTCCAAATTTGAATATTTAATGCTTTTCATCTTTCCTTTTATAACTTTTATTAATCAAAATAAACTCGCTTCTGTCCGCGCCTTCACATACTGTACATCATTATTTTGTTATATATTTATAATAAACAAGCTGACCCCGCAAACGTTGTTCTGCCATAAAAAAATAATGAAAAAATTGTATGCCTATGTTATATTCTGATGTATAAGCTATATTATTGTAAAGTTTAATTAAAATCCTTTCAGTCGTTTTTACTTGAAATCCATACTTACAAACTTTCGCGTTTATAATAATAGTAGGCTTTTATTAAAACACAAAACATCGTACGACGTATGTTGTAGAAGGTTCGCACGTTTTTATACAGTCGTAGCGCCGCTCTCTGACAGTTCAGTAAGTTTTTTTTGGTCTCTTAAATTAATTCTTTTTTGAATCGTAATAATTAAGTAAATTGCAATCAAGAATATTCTTTATTTTTTTGCACATGGCTCACACGGCTGGACCACTTTAAAAAGAGATCATAGCCGATTTTTATATGCAGCTATCGTCCCATAATCACTGGGACAAAAATTGTTAAGTTTTAACAAATATTTCATTAATGATCATATGCTGAGTACTTGTAAAAGCAACTCATATTTAAGGAGACGCAACATTGCTGCCGCAATGTTATTGCAAAAAGGTTAAATTTCAAAACCCTGAAATGAACCATAGAGGTTCACTCAAGATTCTCAAGGCATTATGATAATTAAAGCGACGCCTCCAACATTTCTTTACGGCATTCTCATTGTGCGCGCATTGCTTCGCATGACTGGTTATTAAAAACTAATTAAATAAAAAATATGAAAATGGACTCCATTTTACTACAACACTGTAAGTGCACGAGAAACATTTTTCTCGAACGCGAGATTTAAATATTTTCTTGAAAGCAATAAGTAGAAAAGAAAGCTATTACGGGAAAATTGCGTTACAGCAAAACCATTATACTGTAGGGAGTAAATAAAGACGTCAAGCTTTGCCTCGGTTTCTACAACAAATACTGTATTATTCTTTAAATTATTTACTGTTTCATACTTGTAACAAAATTCACTTACACGTGTTCCCATTTTTAAAGTTCATGTTTACTTTAAATGAATACTGTAAGTATATTACTCTTATTATTGCGCTATGACATATAGGTACAAATTTAATTAAAATACATTTAATATTTTAATTTCTGTGGCATAACGATTATGTTATACGGTATGTTGTATATAATTTCTTATGCCTTATGTTGATCCGTCTCCTTCTAGAAGATATATGTATATGATATCGGATCTTATCAAATAATCTAACGACTAATTTATCAACGCATAGCCGAAACTGCTAGACGAAGACGACGAAGATGCATGAAAAATTTGCACGTCGTTTCCTTGAATGATGTAAATCAGCGTTAAGATGGGTTTTTTGTATATTATTTTATAATGTTGACTTTACTTTATAATTCTGACTAGCTATAATTCACTTAAAAAAGGAATGTTAGTTTAAAAATGGAACTATTTCTAGTGCATAGCTTATTTAGGGAAAAAAAAATGTCGTTTATCATTAGCGCGTTCAATGGCTTACTGGATTAAAATGGAAGTTATACAAAAAAAGTTAAAGGACAAATTTTACTTCTTTGTTCCAATAATGTAGCTAGATATAAATATAGACTAAAAATCCCAAAACAATAGGATAATATTGCTTTGTATGTCCCTAAATTTTATACCAAACATTAAAAATCTCGAACTGGGTATACATTTATCTGGGTAATAATGTATTCAAATTATATCTTATTGAAAATGCATGCTACTCCGTTAAGGTTTTTGAGCAATTAATAAAAACTATCAGCATCCGACAGCAAACATGATCTATACATACCTACTGAATAATACAGATACATAGGGGCTTTAGTATTTATTATTATTATCCTTCGTAGATAAAGAAATTAATGTTAAACACGTTTTATCTAAATAAAACACCTTTCCCAAAAAGATTGCCCCACGACGTCCATCGTGTAAATATTATGCTTAGACTCTTATGTATTTGCTTATGTTCACATCTATAATTTAGTGATTTTTAATTAAATAAAATTATATATATGGTAATTAATTATTACATTTATATTTTAAACTACAACGCAAAGTAGTAGAACTAGGCTAGTGCCAAAGCTATATAGCCCAAGAGCTGATGACACATTTAGAGAAGGTGTTTGGCCCACGTTAAAATAATAAAAATAACACTTTTACTAAGGAATGATGTGTCTGGTACTCTACCAGCGGTTATTTGGCTACTACGCAACCTTACACTTGCAAAAAAAATATAAAGGCATCCTAAAATTTTTGTCAAATTTCTTTAGCAATTTTAAAAACACATGCCAATCTCCAGACGATCTGAATGGTTTTTAACAATCCCCTGACGTGGAAACAGGTTTAAAATAAGTGCGACTAAAACGTATATAAACGTGTATGTATGAGTGCATAAGCTATTTCTCGCTCACATGTAACTACGAGAAGTAATTTATACACACCAGCCGGCAGCTGACAGGACCCTCGGCCCCTCGGCCGATATTTGGTCCCCGATATTCACCAAAATAATTGATATCACTACAAAAATACTAAATTATTTTCACTAATTACAGGTACAACTAATTAACAAGTGGTGGCGCTTGGAGTGCAAATTTCATGGTAAATAGTGGTTGCGTTGTCTTACTATTGATACAAACGACTGTCTTTTATGACGCGAAATAAGAAAATCGACAGATTGACTGCACCGCGACCCGCTACGACACGCGTCACACGAACTGAACGCTTCGACAGACGTTTTGGAATCTTTGCCGAGCGGAAATTTAAAATGTTCCCTGAAATTATTTCCGCGTTCTCGCGATATGTTCTTGATATTTTGTAGACGCAGACTTGAAGTTATAATACAATTATATTATTACTAGCTGACCCAGCAAACAATGTTCTGCGATAAAAATTATAAAAATGATTACATTAAAACTTGATAATTTCTTATCTAGGAACTTCTTGGGTATGTTAAAAGATTAAATAAAATACAACGTCCCCATTGCATTATAATATAAACATTATAAAAAATATATATATAAAAATAACGAAATGATTAACTCTGTGGAAAATTAAATGCGTTCTTTCACATGAAATTCAATAAAATGAAATAATTAAATACTGTTTATGATTTATTTCTAGATATCTTCTGCAGATTCAATATAAAAACCTTAACTTTTTGTAATAATTGTAAGCCAGTAAAAACAGAATAAGCAGTTGAAAACCAGGAAATGTGTATTAAGTTAAGAATTTTAACACAATTACGTTGGAACAAAAGCAAATGGTTTAAGAAACTCCACAAGGTAAATTTACAAATGCTAGGATCTAACAATCAACTTAATT
>DWNR01005506.1:0-10125 GCA_018250455.1 Polygonus leo
CAATAAATTGCTTCACGGAGGATTATGAGGGTGGCGGTGGTACCTCCCCGGACGAACTACATGAGTTCTACCACCTGGCTACCAGTTGTTTTTATATTACAAACAGACAATCCAATTTTATTTATTTGTATAGATTCCATCTTTCAGTCACTCAGTCATTTTATATGTCTGAGTCTCGTATAATACGTAGCTCATAAACTTATGCTCTTCACTTGTACCCTCGTTACCCTTTCCAGTAAAAGGTATAATGCTTTTAAACCTTTTATGTTACTTAAGAGTTCCGTTTATATGTTAAACGAAGTATTTTTATCGTATAAAGGTAGCAAACGAGCTTACAGTCCACATAGATAAATGGTTACTGCCTATGGACTCTAATCATCCCAAAGTACAATTGAATTGTACCTAAAGTTGACCAGAGATGCGTATAGCCGACAACGAAACACAAGAATTGCTTCATGGAGGTATATGAGTGGCGGTGGTACTTCCCTGGACGAACTATGCAAGTTCTATTACCTGCACAATTTTATGTACAGCTTTTTCCAATAAAAAAACAAAATACACAGATTTTCTTGATGAAAAAATGCTCGATATTTCAAGCACATTGGCAGATGGCAAAACTCATGTAGTTCAACCAGGGAGGTACCACGACCTCATGATCCTCCGTGAAGCAATTTCTTGTGTTTCGGTTTGGAGAGGCGTGATTGCTGTCTATACTTACAAACGAGGCGAACATCTTAGTCCTCAAGGCTAGTAATGCATTTGTGGTCAACCTTGGGTCAATCGTACTTGGGGATGACTACTAATGTCCATGGGCGGCAGTGCCTACTTTCCACAAAGTGGACTGCATGCTCGTTTTCTACCGTAACACTGTAAAAAATAGCACAGTCGCGAAGAACAGCTATTGTTAATATTGTGTTGTTGTTTCTAATGAAGCAGTTAGCTATATCACCATTAATATCCCACGCGAGCACACGCGGGCTGCTGCCATTATCGGTGATTTATACACGCACAAATAATAATTAAGTGGCCTGAATCAGAAGGGATATTTGCATTAGGCTGTTTACTCACTAGGCGTGTTGGTTCTGCGTTTTGTCAGCGTTTATTTCAATGTTTTGTCAGTCACTTTTGTTTCGACTAACCGTTATAACAACCACTAATTTACTGAGAGAAAATGCTTTTATAGCATCTATCCATAAGAAGTCTAAATAAATAAATTGTACCAATTTGAATAAATAAAAATAAAACGTAACGTCACGTTTGTAAACGGCCGATGTATATTTCAGTAAAGTCGGTTATAAATAAGAGTGGAAATAGTAATGAAAGTTGTTTTGGGAGCCAAGTTAGGTTTAGGATTACAATGTTTGTTTAATAAGATTTGCCAGGTGGTAGAACTCATGTAGTTCGACCGGGGAGGTACCACCGCCACCCCCATAATCTTCCGTGAAGCTATTGTGTTTCGGTTTGGAGAGGCGTGGTTGCCGGCTATACTTAAACGCGAGGCGAACATCTTAGTCCTCAGGGGTAGCAACGCATCTGTGATCAAACTTAGGTATGACTCAATCTTACTTGAGGATGATTACAGATGTCCATGGGCGGCAGTGACCACTTACCATCCGATTGACTGCATGCTCGTTTGTTACCTTTACACAATAAAAAAAAATTGTACCTGATTGTACCTATATACAAAGTTAAATTGTTAAAGTGTAATCGGGCATATACCTCGCCTAATATGCATAATAGTCTCTTTGATGAACCGTTACATAATTCAAAGCAAAAAATAAAGTAAAGACTTCAAACGATATGACCTTTTAAAATACAAAATTGAGAGATATTGATTTTAAATGTATGCTTAACTTTCTTTATAGATACAAAATTTAGAAATCTTCATATGTATATCTTATATTTTTAATTGTTATTCAGAATACAAGCTGATAATAAGTTAATAATGTATATTATAAAGTTAAAAGGAATCTATGTCGTTCACCATTTCGTGAAGAAGTCGCCTATATTACCTGAACTAATAAAGATATTGAGAAGATTGCAAAATCAGATAAATCAAGTGTATAGCGTAATAATTGATTTGGTTTGTTGATTCCTAGTCTCTGCTCGCAATTTCGTCTGCGTGGTCTTTAGAATTGGATCTAGGGATCCGGGATGAAAAGTAATCCTGTGTTAATCTAGGTATTGGAATAGTTTTCCAGTTAATTCATAGGAGCCTGCATCCATTGATAGTTTTAGAGAATCATTATACACTTACTTATATACATATAATTTAACGTCTGTAATAAGTAGGTATATATTTATCTTGCATTATATGTTACATGCAATGTTTAGAAACGTTCCAAATCACTATCGATTATTCTTACCCATTTATAAATTTCTTTCTTATTAACTATAATTAAAAACAGATTACATTAAGACTTATTTATTTCTCATCTATCTGTATCTGGGTATTCATACGTCTATTAACACTAATTAATCCGGTGCCGATTTTATCAAGAACTAATGATTAAAAGATTTGAAATTTGATAAATAATTTAATTTAACTTCAGCCATAAGACATGAAGTAATTTGACCAAAATTTGATAAAACTGAGTGGCTTCTTCATGGCAATTTCAACTTTTATTAAAGTTTCACAATGCCATATGCGCAAGGCTGGCGAATTTCTACTATATTTTTTCCTCTCTGTGAGCATTTCTCGAGAAGTATTAACATAGCAATGGATAAGTATCAACTTATGCTGTAGTTGTTGTTTGTGTAGTGGAAGTATATCATATAATAACGGACTAGTGCATTAACATATATTTAATATGAATTTTTTCGTTAGTGTGTGGTGTCAATAAGTAGAAAATTGCAGCCAAACTAAAAAAATGTCTTGATTCGCAACATTATTAGTGCGAAGTTTGTGCGAAATAATCTACATAAAAAGCTCACTATTGATTAATATTATACTAGGCAATACTTACGTATTTATGTAGTTTGTTTTTGTATCTACATGCACATGTATACACACACATGTATCTACAAAGTTATACACATATATCGCATCGTATCAACAGAATAATAATTAGCTGAAATTCAAAAATAATACTTTATAAATATATGGAAGCACTATTACATCAATTGAAAAGCCTTAGCAACACTCTCGGAAAAAATATTTTACAAGAAATTACATTTATTTTACGGTATAATTAGTTTCTATATTTTTTAGTATATTGATTACGGATGCCAATTAAAAGATTTAAAGGATATTATTTAAGTATTTATTTTTAATTCAACATAAAAACCGAACAGATCTCGGATGATCCTCAAAATAGGTCAAATCTATGGTAATTTAGTAAACCTTACATTTAATTTTCTATTTTTATAAACGCAAATAAGCTATTTGCATTTGGTATTGTAGTTATAAAATTAAAAAAAATATGATATGTTATTAATTATTATCTTTGAAAACAGGTAAACATAAGCAACACATGGGTTCTGCCGGAGGAGGGCTTCCCAGTATTTTACCGCTACTTCAGGGACCGTATATCGTGGTATGAAGCTGATGCAGTCTGCCAGTTTCACCACGCAAATCTTGTTACCGGTAAGTGGTTTAGATTAAATTTATACAACTTTATAGCCTTGATTTGTCTATGTCTGCAATCGCTGAGCACATAGATCAGAAGACAAATTTATTATATATGCGTTGCTACTCTTGAGGTATAAGTTGCTTCCTAAAAGTTCATAAATGAACCTATGGAAGTATTAAGAGAAATATTTTGTACATTACCTGTATATGTCCGTCGTTTTGACTTAACGTTGTTCAGGCGCTACGGGGTCGATTGAGTTGGCTAAGTCAGTTTGGCAGACACAAAACGAGCATGTTATGCATGGAAAGTGAGCCAATGTCTCAGCCCACTACAATATTTTGTGTTGTAGGAAGCGTGTTCATGTTGTTGATACATGAAACATAGATTTAACATATTCTTTAACCAAGAATACAATTTACAGTTGCATTTACAGCTGCTGTAACCTGGGAAGACGTTTAATGTTTACGCTCGATCCATTTTACCATGGATACCATGTTGAAACTCCTTGTATTGTTGTATAAAAAACAGTTCAGAATTCCAGTTCAGAATTCCAGAATTTTTATTGAGGACGAACATAATATTACGTTGGCCGTATTTCAACATTTCATTCTTCCAACAGAGCCAAATCAGAATTCTTGTAAATGGAATTTGTACGAAAAAGTAATATGCAGTATAGTTAATTACAAACGAATCTGGGAGCCATTCGGTCGGACTTTTTAAATGAAGCGAGGTTGTTTAGGCCAGAGAGGAGGTACATTCAATATTCCCCGGGGCCGTTAGGTCTAATCGACGCCAGTCCAGCCAAGACCCCCATTACCGTTGATGTCGCTCGACCCTGCTCCGAGCGAGATAGTAGCCCATCACAAATAAATGTACGCCAAGATAAGATAATATAAACATAAAAAATGTCGCGAATATTTGATACTTAACCAGTAACTTAAATGCCCGCCGCCGAAATTCGTAAGATCGGAAAGTCTCAAGGTGAAAGGGCACGAAGAGAACTTGTTATCTTTTTTATTGCAAAGTTGTTTTACGTTTTTTGTGTAAGACACTTTTCTTTTCTTATTTTTCGAAGCGTATTTTACAAGTATCTGGAGCTAGCTAAGGCGAAAAGACTAAAAAATACAGCAACTCTGTACCAGCTAAAACAAACTTGGCACACTAAAGTGACTGTTTGTATTCTGTTAAACAAAAATAAAAGTTCCCTCGCAATTTCGTCTGTTACGATATACTGCAGAAGAGATTGCTTCAAAAAATACTGCATTTTTAATCATATCCCACATTGTATTGTATTTTAGGCAGTAGTCCATGACACGATTTATCACACATTGCATTTCTGTCTGAAATAGAAATTGCAAGGTTTCAGTAGGAGTGTTGTGAGGAAGGTCTTTGAATATGTTTAAAAATGTTTCGTTTTGAAAGTCCTTTCTTTTCAAATGTTTGTCTACGTCTATTTGGTTTCTTGAAGATTCAGGTCAGAAGATGAGACTTAGAGAGAGGAATTAGTTAAAAGTCCTTAACGATAGCTCCAAGCATAATCTTCTCAAAAAGAAGATTGTGATTAACAATGTGCTTTGTGACAGACTGTTCATCACGCCAGCCTGTAGAGCAAAAACTTCTAGGTCCCAAATCCCAGAATGAATGATTTTTTTACATAATTTCTAGTGCAGCTAGGTAGACGCTGTTCAAAAACATATATCAAACGCCAACTATAAAATCAAAAGTAATCTATTATACTTATACACTACACATAGGTACTTAACGTGTCTTAAAAACCATTAAGGGCCTCACTCAAATACGAATAAAAATCTTCTAGACATTGTTTCAGTTTGATACATACGTACAGAATATTTATAGACTTATATATGTTTGTGGTTTAACTGTCCCTTTGTCCATGGTACTCACAGAACGAAATCCTATTGTAGAACTGTGTATAAGGCGTTTATTTATTTACCTGGGTCACGGGCCTATGGTCCCACGAGGTTCAACCTCCGTATTAATAGGCCTGGGGTTGGTCCCGCAGGAATACCTTTCGGTTTCCAACGAACAAAACTAAAGCTATTCTGAGCAATACCTGCCATTTTAACTGTTGGGTAATATAAATTTTATTAAGTTTCACGAAACATTGAATGACAAAATAAGATTTAGAAATCTCGATTTAGAATGAAGAATAATAATAAGTTTTGAGTATCTTCAAAGTAATATAATATCGTCGCAAGGTCATAAAATACGTGAATCTTTATTAAATACAACTTTAATAATGATGCTTCAAAGATATACTCGTACGTACAACATAACTTTAAGTAAATTGGATATCGTCTGGGAGCGGTAATTCAATAAGATTCGGTCTAGATTTAGGAGACTTATAAAATACTTCGTGCATTTGAACTATCGATATTTTATTAGGGTCGTTTTATACTCTGCGAAATCTTTTACCTTTTCTATCTTCGAATTTCTTTTCTTTCTTTACATTTCAGATGTTTAGTAGGTATCTTAGATCTTCGTATTCTTACAATAAACAGATCTATTTCTTTTGTTTTATTTTCTCAATAACGTTCAGGAAAGAAACGTAGCAACATTTATAAGAATTTTGTTGTTAATTCAAAAAACCGGCCAAGTGCTAGTAGGATTCGCGCTATCACGCTTCAAGGGATACAGCCTGGTGACAGACAGACGGACTGACAAATGGACAGCGGAGTCTTTGTAATAGGGTCCCGTTTTTAACCTTTGGGTACGGAAAAAAACGATTTAGATAACTAATAAATTGTCTATTGCACGTTAGTCATTTTATTCAGCATGTTCATTTACTACTTATATTACATAAAAAGTATATAATGAGAAGCTGTAGTATCTTCGCGCGAATAATATAATGGATTGGAAGCCATAGATAACATTCATTCTATTTTTTCTTATTCAGGAGACACAATGGTAATTTCGTGTCTTTAGAGATTTAAAATGAAGAGGGCTTAACTTTAAGGGTTGAGATTTCCTGAGAGGTTTTGCTTTATGCAAAGAAGAATTTCTTGAAATACTGGGATTGATTTAGCTAAGCAAGAGATGTTGAGTTGTTTTGTTTCGTAAAATGTTGAAAACAATTTGCCACCGAGAATTAAAATCCGATTCGAATACTACTATAGTATTCATTCGACGTTGGCAAAATACTATAAAACCCAAATATAAACAAAACATCGTAATGTTTTGAACATATTGGAAAACACTAGAGCGCTACGAAGGTGCGGGCATAATCGCGGCAAAAATCAACTGACGGCCGGCGTCAAGGGTCGTCATTACCGGTTATGACGGACTTTATTTATGGAAACATAACCACCCTTCAGATATTATGTCGTCCGACAGTGCAGCTCCAATGTTGAAATTGATAAAATCGCTCATTTTATAGTTCACGATGATAAATAAAATATTCGTTCGTTTTATTCCCAATTTATTCGAGTTCGGCACATGATATAAATTATTATGTCACATCTGCATAAAGTTCGGTGGTTATGTTGTTGGTAAAGTATCTGATGAATGTCTGAATTACCTTTGGGATTGGTGTTCTCAATGAAACATGTTTCATTGAGTTTCATGAAACTCATATTTATATCATATCTCTGTTTTATGGATTCCGAACTTGTGATAATTTAAAATTTAATATAGCTCACTTAAATTTGTAGATTAAGTTTGATATAGGTACTTAATTCAGTAGTCTCAATAGTAAGTTTCAATATATTTTATTACTACGTAAGTTTTGTACTTTAACACACACACATACATTACATTACTTTACCAATTATTTATTTAGATGGCAGAATTGGTGCAGTTTGTCTGGGAAATTACGGTCGAAACTCTCATTATCATCCGCAAAGCATTTCTTGTGTTTCGGTTGCGGCGAGGCCCGGAACATACGAGACGAATTTCAGACCTAAAACATCAACCGTTACTCTTGTGTTTTTTATCGTATGAAGGAAGCAAACGAGCATGCATACCACCTGATGGTAAGTCACTGCCGCCCATGGACATCAATAACCATCCCCAAGCACAATTAGATCATACCTAAATTTAATCGCAGATGCGTTGCGTTGACCAATGAGGACTAAGATGTTCGCCTCGTATATAAATAAGTTTAGCCGGCAACCATGTCTCTCCAAATCGAAACATAAGAATTGCTTTACGGATGATTGTGAAGGTGGCGGTGGTACCTCCCCGGTTGAACTAAATGATTTCTGCCACCTGGTACGTTGAAATCGTAATTAGGGTAGATTCCAACAGTGACTATTTACTTCTAGCCACCACTTACTTTGGACTGCATGTTCGTTCGTTATTTATACAAGAAAATATATTGAATCTCGCATAACATACCAAAACACTTTACAACGTTGGATAGTCATCCCACAAATTATGAAGCTCCAAAACTGTCAACCATAACAATACGAGTGTGAATGGAAAACAATCGAAATGATTTCCAATTTCTGCACAAAACATTGAAGGATACTAGACCCGAACAACGGTCGGTGTGTAATCGTAGCAGGCATCAGCCATCCCGGCGTCAAGGGGCATCATTACCGGTTATAACGGACCCTTCTTATGGAAATAACTACTCTTCAGATATAATGATGTTTGGAAAATAAGTTGAGCAACAGAATCGACCGACGGTACGTAATATTGTATTAGTTACGATATAATACGATTTTGTAATTACGATTTTTTCTATTTCTCGTGTATTTTTTTATGATGAAGGATTTGTGTAAACAAAAGTTGATGATTGATTGAATCGGAAAGTAGAAAGTTAGAAGCTGATATTAAAGATACTGGATATTAAGTACAAACGGATAGCCAATTTGCTACAAAAACTCGATGTAGAATGTACTAACGAAGAATAAAAACAGGGCTTTTGGTGCCGACATAATATAAATAATGGAATTTGTAGCGCTTTAAAACATCCATTACATAATTTATGATATTTGTCCGTCATAAGACAAAAGTAGTCACTTAACAAAAGCCAAAACAGTAAGCCGATTCCGAATTAATTTTCCTCTGTTTTGTCGAAAATTGTGTTTGAAAACAAAACAATAGTGAGTAGGCTTCGCTCCAGTGTTGACGGCTTGTGTTAAAACCCTCCGTTTCTTCGAGAGATCTTGTCGAACAAATCCTTTGTAACGTGAAACGCCTTCATCCTGTAAATGGAAACTTAAATTAGTCTCGAAATTCCGACGCGAGATTCATTACATGATTATTCTAAGCCAGAGTTTCGAATCCATTGTTTAACTTTTTAAGGTAAATGTACGCGCCTTTGAGTAGATTTTGATTTGACTTTGTCGAAATTTTCAAAGCTTCAAGGCAACTGCTTTATTCATTCATGAATTACGAGACGTGTCTAAATATGTGCATTTGAATTCCAATTACGTATTTTATAAAATTGAAACATACAAAACGATTTTGGAATAATAATGACAGAAAGAAATAAAGTTGTCATTTATTGTGTTCGCGAGGTCTAAGTTCGCGGCGAACAACTAATATATAGCAAAACGTTTGCCGGGTCAGTTAGTATCAAATATAACTTTCAAGTAAATCTTGAATTCTTGACACGTACTAATGTTTATTATCTACATAAAAATATATATTATTATTGTATTTGATTTACGATGTGCAACTGGGATAATTATGTCATGTAAAAAAGAATACGACTCCAAATATACTAGAGAATTATTGTTAGTCGACAATAATTTTCTAGTATATTTGGAGTCAGAAGTAGGGTAATATTTTCAGTTGTAAGTAGCCATGTTAGTATTTTTGGCAAGCTTGGCAAATAAGCGTTAACGGGTTTTTTTACATACATATTGTTGTTTTTACATGGTTTAGTTATAAGAGGATAAAATTTATAGATATTTTTTTACATTCTGTTAAGTATTTTCTTTAGTCTTGGTATCAATTGTTTTTTTTATATAACTTTCAAACAGATATAAAACTGAAGTATACCTCATTAACCATTCTGGTAATAAAACAAATCCAACCGATCTGCATTTAAGAATTTATTGCTAGAAGACGACAGTAATTAAGCCAGTTAGTATATAATGGCTTAAAAATGGAATAGCGCCGTTTTAAGCCGAGGTCAAAGCTAACGGACGTTGACCGAGAAAACGCTGACTAAATAAAAATATCATGGCTGAACCGAACTGGCTTTTCATCGCGACTTCGCTCAGTTAGCATTGTGTGTTAATTGCTTTAGCCTCCCAGTTCTACCGTCCTAAAAAGGACCCCTACCCTACATAGAGCTGTAGCTATATTTTATTTTTCATACCAATTAAAGTACTATTTATTTAATAGCGGTGGATATTTACGATTAATTTTAACGTAAACGAACATAAGTAGCTTATAACAAATTCTAATAAAACGAACAATTATAAACCAAGACATTGCGTGATTGTTTTCTAGTAAACTTTTATAATAAACTAGCGACTCGCTCCGGCTTCGCACGTGTTCAATGCTGATACTGAATACACTACAGAAAAACTGTGAACGTATTATACGTATAAACCTTCCTCTTCAATCACTCTAT
>DWNR01005507.1:0-10124 GCA_018250455.1 Polygonus leo
AATTATATAATATAATATGAACGCGGACCGAATTCCACGCGGGCGGAGCCGCGGGCACAGCTAGTTATGTATAAATTTGGTGTCCTTAGTTGAGTACAACTTACAGGCGTTCGGTGTACAAACGCTCTCCGGTACGGGCAGTCTGCGTGTTGGCGCCGAGCTGCTGAACAAACACCTTAAGTACACCACCTTCTACTACTCCAACCCGACGTGGGGTGAGTTAACAAGACATATACCTACGGTTAAAAGTGTTTTTTTATTATGTAAAGGTAGCAAACGAGCATGCAGTCCACCTGATGGTATGTCGTTCTTGCCGCCCATGGACATCAGTAATCATCATAAGCACAATTTAATCATACCTAAGTTTGATCACAGATGCGTAGCTATCTCGTGCATAAGTATAGCAACCACGCCACTTCAAACCGAAATACAAAAATTGTTTCACGGAGGATCATGGGGGTGGCGGTGGTACCTCCCTGGCCGAATTAAACGAGTTCTACCACCTGGCATCATAGCAAGCAGAGCACAGAGCAATAAAGCATAGAGCAAATGGAGAAAAAACATCCAGTTTAAAAAACTTTTTAAGCCCAATCATTATGATAATCTGCATTGCTTTTGCGTTTGTTAAAAGCTCTCTATTTAAAGTATCAAAATACTCTATTGAACTATTCTCCTGCCTATTTCAAGTAGTTGCACTGCAGGTCGACTGATTGCATAGCGAGGGGGAGTGTAATTGGCGAGCGTTGAGAGGTGGGCGGAAATGCCAGTTTAAAAATAAAATGTAAAATGTTTTCTGTTCAACAAAATTCTTTAGAATAATGAAACGTTTTGAAGCAGCGATTATGAAAATTATTTAAGCGTATACTGTTAGGCATTATTTTTATTTTCATCTTTTTCAATAAAATGAATGCTACGTAGAAGAGTAAAATTCTTATAAGTATGTTTTATTTTCCAAAAGAGGAGGTTTTAAAAAACTGCATGGTTACATTAGGCGTTTATTGGAAAATTATTTCTTTATTTATAAACACGATAATGAACAAATTATATAATTCCTTTAATCGTAGCATGTTAAACCTTTTGTTAGTAAAAATAGCAATTAAGTTTACCAAAAATAGTTATAGCACAGAATATTCCGTGTTTCAATTTTACTTATAAAAAAAATAGGGCCGTAGTAGTAAAGTGAACTCAAGCATGATCGATTTTATGTGCGGTTTACGTACTACATAATGGACTAAAAGCCACACTCAAGATCAATCTCAATCTTTATTTATACCTTATTTATCTTTATTCTAACTTAATTAATACGACCCTTAGTATCGCAATTTTAACAAAAGTAATTTGCAAAACTGACTTCATAGTCACTAACGCGATAGGTCAAATGTACTAACTCGTATCCTCACTTTTTTTTGTGTGAAGGTAGCGAACGAGCATGCAGTCCACCTGATGGCAAGTGGCCACTGCCGCCCATGGACATAAGTAGTCATCCCCAAGTACGATTGACCCAAGGTTGACCACAAATGCGTTACTACCGGCAACTATAGCCGGCAACCACGCCTCTCCAAACTGAAACAAAATAAATTTCACGGAGGATTATGAGAGTAGCGTACCTAGTAGTAGTAGTACCTCCCCGGTTGAACTACATGAGTTCTACCACCTGACAGAAGATAAATTAGTACAAAGTACATAGTAAATAGATGTTGACCGATTTTCAGATCTACGGTCCAGCCGTTTCAGAGGAGTTAGACAACAAACACTGCGATACGCAAAACAAAAACAAGCAAAACCTTTGTACCCCTTTTTACGGATATCACGTGGACGGAGAAGTATGAAAATGATAGGATTATATGGAGGAGAAGTGCAGAAAGCTTATATTTTTATTAACATTGAATTGGAAATAAACTTAATTAATTAAAAAAAATATCCACACTTTATGCGTAGTTTGTTCACAACCTGACAAGATTTTATCTGTCACTTAATGTCAAAATCATTGCCATACATATAGTTTGTTTATTCAAAAATGTATACAAAAAACGGTTTTCTTTATTTCAGTCTTATTTTTTGGATTCGTTTTGATTATGCTCGACTTTTGATCACAAGGCAACCACTAGTTAATTTAAATACCTTAATTACTTCTCGACTATTTATATATTTTAACTTAAACGTATTGATACAATTGCTGATATTTGATTCTGATGTGTAATGAACTGTGTAATTTGAGGAGTACATCCGCAAAAAATAACGGTAGAGATTAGAGATAAAAACGATAAAAATATTGTGAAGAATGTCTTAAACACAATTTAATGATAATGTAGCTTATTTAAAAAACAAGTTTAATGACATGGGGTCTGGTTATTTCCTACAAATTATTACTATCGTTAATTAGCTGTAGTACTAGCTATTATAGTCTTGATTGTTATCTTCTACTTGCCAACAATAAATTGTACCTATTTCATGCATATTAACATAACGTCGATTATATCACTAACAAAAAGTGAAGCCGTCAATGTCGACATTTTGTAGTTGTGAGTTTTAAATTACTATTTCTCAAATGACAATATGGTAAAGTAGTCAACACATGTTAACAATGTTATTTATTGATGCCGAATAGCGAATTTTCTATCAGTGACTGCTGTTGAATTCTGAACCGTACTATACGATACTCCATGTCGATGCGTTGGGACGCAGCTTTATTTTACAAGTTTGTTTGTCGCCAATTTAACATCTACATGTAAAATATACCTATTTACAGTAACATTAACGAAAATACCTTAGCAGAAACTATTTACTTATGACACTTATAATATTTTGGCTATTTTGGTTATAAACCTTACAATCACTTATCGCAAAAGATACCATATCAATTAGAAATATTTTTTCTCCATTATTTTGCATAAGTATTTGTATTTTAATTATAAAACTAGCTACAATAACCCATCTGAGCTGCTTTTTTACGTAGGAAAAAATGTATGTGTATATTTATACGCATATACTATACACAATCTATAGAAATATTTAGTTCTATAGATTTCGGTGTATTTTTTCTGAATTTCAACTTTGACTCTTTATAACTAACAAACCTATATAATTACTCTTGATAAATGTTTTTAAATGCTTTAGAAGTCTTGAATCTACCTAAACAGGGAAGAAGGTTCATTTATATCAATTGGTTCACTCGTTCAATATTATTTATATTACTTACACAAAGCGGTTTTAATTTAAAAAATAACTAATCGTGAGATGATGCTAAGCGAATAAACATAATTATGTTATACATTGCTTATTACGTCATCATTATGCCTTTAGGCAGCGTCAGTAGGAAGTTTTTTAGAAGTTTCAAGTCGTACCTTAGTTTTTTTGTGTTTAGTATAAAATCGTAGCATTATATTCAAACGATACGTTAATAAACAACCTGTTCAATGATAACTTTGGAATATAAACATCTTAAAGAAAAAAGATAAATACGTGAGGTAATCGTTATTTTTATGTTCTAAAACAACAAACACAAATTGAGAATTAAACATGGCTACTTAATAAAAAAAATCTGGATTACTGCTAGTATGCAGTATTGGCTCTTTTTATCACTTTCAACTGCCCTCAACTTTGTAACCTACTACTGTCTCAGAAAATGTCCAAAGTTTTTTAGCAAGGTCCTGGTTCCTGGCCGTCCATAAAGTAAACCGTGGTCTGCAGTCGACAAAGTATTTTCCCGTAACATCAGCATTTTCCTCTGCCACCGCTAGGAATAATGAAGTTTGGGCTCCGTCTTCAGCGCTTCTGCAGCAAATCCAACACCAAATTTTGAACACAAACCGGCTGAGAATATTCGTTTTCCCGAGCAAATTGGTCTCGATGATCCCTGGATGCAAAGCGTTCACGACCACACCGGTACCCTGGAGACGCCTGGCGAGCTCCATGGTAAAGATAAGATTGCAAAGTTTGCTGTTAGCATATGTTCTTATCTTCCCATAATATCCTTTCTTGTTTAAATGTTTAATGTTGAAAAATCCGAGGTAATGTATAGTGGAATTGACGTTGACAACCCTGCTCGGCTGTGATTTTTTCAGCAGCGGCAGTAGTAGAAGAGTAAGTAGAAAAGGTGCGAAGTGGTTGACTTGCATACCTTCTACGATTCCATCTGTTGTGAGTGTGTTTCCACGACCAAAGATCCCGGCGTTATTGATAAGCACATCCAGACGCGTTTCCGATTCAAGAATCCCGTTAGCGAACTTCCTGACTGACTTTAGATCGGACAGATTTAAGTTTTTGTACACAACGTTATCATTGCCTGTTTCTTGTATAATTGAATTTTGCGCTTCAATCCCTTTTTCTTCATTTCTGCATGCCAGAATGACTCGTGCTCCCCTTGCCGCTAAGTCCTTTGCCGTGTAGTATCCGACGCCGGTGTTTGCTCCCGTCACTATAACAACTTTAGATCTCATGTCAGCGTTCGATACACATCTTCCTATAGTTAACTTTAGGAACATCCGCAATAATATTACGAAGAGGAGGATACATATAAGCCATATTATCACTTGTATATATACGTCCATGATTCACGATTTCGGAATAGCCACTCGTTGTAGCCCTTTCTTGGACGTGAAGTCCGGTATTAAATAACGTGCAAGATGCACATTTCAAGCTTACTTGCATATGATATCTGCTGACGCGTTAACCCAGCGAAGGGAAGAACAAAACTGACGTGCCTATACACAAAAGAACTACGATACGAAATAAATCTACATTGGTATGCGTTTAGGGTCAATACGCATTGTTATTCAATCTATGTTTGCGAACATTAGTAGTAACTTAGTAAGTACTTTAGAACAAATATCGTCATCAGTCAAGTAATAGAATACTGCTAATTGTCGTTGACCTTCACTTCTCTCGGAACGTTTATGGGTTCATAAAATCGATAATTTTTTTTTTCATTGATGGTAATCTTTTTTCCTATAATAAATGATTTATAACACGTATGTATGAAGTATTATAATTCTAGATTTACTAAGCATTATTATTTTTGGACAGTAGATTAAATTTAACATTTACCACACACCAATATTACCACACATTTGCCAGGTGGTAGAACTCGATTAGTCCGACCAGGGAGGTACCACCACCACCTTCATAATCCATCGTGAAGCAATTCTTGTGTTTCGGTTTGGAGAGGCATAGTTTGCCGGCTGTACTTACACACTAGGCGAACATCTTAGTCCTCAGGAGTAGCAACGCACCCTTGATCAAACTTTACCTAAGTTTGATTTAATTGTGCTTGTGATGATGTCCATGGACGGCAGTGACCACTTACCATCGGGTGGACTGCATGCTTGTTTGCTCCCTTTATACGATAAAAAATGTCAAAGAACAAACACAAACAAAAACTCTATGCCACCGTGTAGATAGACCCTATGGAGTTAGGACCGGTTTTGTAAGTCAATCACACTGTCACGGTTTTGGGCTTGTATGTAATCGTCCCGTTATCAGATATTCTTATCACTTATATAACTAATACTACAATAATTATTGATACACCTATCAGTGTTCGAAAATTTATTTGAAAAATAGAATATTTTCATAAAATAATAATTATGTGCAGTAAACAAGTTACAACTTGATTTGAAAGCGATTAATACATGACTTCGAATTGCTTGGTCAAAAAATGGTCAAAAAATCTCAATATGGGGCCCGTCCGTCTAAGGCATGCTACGTTACCGTATAAAATTACGCTTATTTCTCGTACGTACAGTAGGTACGTAAATGTTTGATTTTTGCTCTCATTTATAGAATTAAAATAAATCAAAGTATCTTCCAAGTAACGTCCAAAATTTATTTTGACTAACATCCAAAACAATACAAACATTCGATTATTGTTTATCTGTTTTTACTTATGAGTACGAGTTTTAACTATTTTAAAAATTAAATTAATAAAAATTTCGCCAAACTAAAAAATTAACACACAGTTTGTTAAGTAGACTATAATATGTTATAATTTTTCATAAGTTAACTTTGTATTACAAAGTTAACCGCAATTTTATTTATTGGTATTGAAGATACGTCCGTAACAAATAATAGCTAAATCGTTTGCCAATCTGTCTCCCAAACGTGTTTAAACACGAGCGTAATAATTCTATCTGTATCGCACTCTTGACATTAATAAATTACTGTCTCTTTCTTTATTTTCGTTTCCAATGTCACAATGACCATCCGCAAGTACATTTTGGTGAAATGCAGACCCGACTTTTAGTTTTAACTGGTGGTAGAACTCATGTAGTTCGTAAGGGGAGGTACCACCGCCACCCTCATAATCCTCCGTGAAGCAATTCTTATGTTTCGGTTTGGAGAGGCGTGGTTGCTGGCTATACTTGTACATGAGGCGAAAATGTTAGTCCTCAGTGGTAGCAACTTAGTCATACCTTAGTCTGATCACAGATAATGAAGGGTCATAACTCAATCATACTTGAGAATGATTACTGATGTCTATGGGCGGCAGTAGCCACTTACCATCAGGCGAACTGCATGCTTGTTTGCTACCTTTACACAATAAAAAAGGTTTAATTGTTTGTACGCTAATTACACTTCTACTGTATATAATATCATTGTTTGTTACACAATTACTTTTTTATTCTATATCTCTTTATAAGAAACGACACAAAATGACCCGCGCTAGATACATTTTAAAACTTACATAAAACATACACGATAATGAAATCTTATGTATACCAAAATCTTAGATGGATTACTTGGATTAGTTAAGTTATCGAACTTAGTTGCTTCGAAGTTCGGTAAACACGTTTTTAAAACTGGTTACAGGTTAAAAAATTACGAATAAATTTAGACGGACTTTGACTCGTCAAGTCAAGTCAAGTTGTTCGTTATTTTTTTTTACCGGTCTCCATTACTAACCTACCGGACCCTACTACTGAGATTTGTATGTCTGTCTGTCTATCATGCCTCATTCTCATGAACTATTTTAGTTAGATTCTTATTTTTTTTTAGAATCCGTATTACTATGGTACCTACATACATCAACATTATTAAAAATACAAACGTTAAGGATGTGAGAGGATCCCCGATATACAGAAACCGCATATTTTAGCATTTATCTTTTGAAGCAATGCATCTAGAACTAGCCAAATAAGCAGCTGCCAATGATATAACACTCAGGAGGCGCATTTTGTCAACTTACTGCCTGATAGCACACCGCTATTATCGAATCTCTGATTATGGACTGGACTATGTACTGGAAAGTACCTAAAGGTAAGGGTAAGTTGAAATGTAGATACTATATGCGCATTTAAAGTTTCAAAATATATTTTCTGATTAAGAGTGGAGTACCGTCTCGGAAATGGACATAAGGGTGGTGATGATAATGATGATGTTAGAAGTATCACTTCTTGTACTAAATAAATGTGTTCTAATACATGATAATAATACTGAGAACCATTAAATTAAAATTAACTACATAATAAATACAGTAGGATTAAAGTTATAAGGTCAATATTGTCGCTATTGACCAAATGAAGATTAAATTTGATTAAAGTTTTTTAAAGATAGTTTTTCGATATTCATTAATCAAAATCCATCTTCATAATTATTAGAGTGATTAAGATTTATTATTGTTAGATTTTTAATTATTAATACTTAAAATAAAATTAGTCGCCCGTCTGACGTCATTGCGATGTTTTGTAAGCGTATGAAACAGTACATTTGTTCAAATTTTACTACAATTATTTACATTTCTCAAACATTTATTCCGTTTAGTTGTTGATCTTTATAGAAATACTTGCCATTCTGACAGCTCTCTGCATTAATGCATGTTTGGCGACAAGTAGATTCTACTACTTGTCTATTACTACTACTATTAAATTGGCAATAACGGCTAAAATAATTGGACATATCAATAAATCAAATTGATAAATTTAGAATAATGATTAGAAAAAAAATGTGACATTATTATTGACAGATTTGAAAAATATTTGAAGTACCAATCTCATGTTAAGTTAATAAGATTTTTTTTTATATCTAAACCTAGCGATAAGGCATACCTGATGGTAAGTAATCACCGTCGCCTAAGATGATGGTAAGTTCAAGTATGATCACCACCATCTCATGGCGGGATATCCCAATGGTCCTCTAGGTAATGCCGGCAGAGTCACCAATACTGGACAGGCTAGGGGGGAGGTATCCGACTAAGGGGAGCTCCCCGAGATGGGTCTCGCTATGCATCCAATGACTCCAGGCGAATAAAGTAAGAAGAATGAAAAGAAGTACGATAATATATATCAGTCATTTAATTGGATACAATTCATATAATTCAGTACTTATGTACAGTAGTAGTACAGTAAAATGTAATCTGATTATGCTCGTTCAGGCAGGAACCATCCATGTATGCTTTTGGGCGAGGGCGAAGGCGTTCGGAAGTGCGCACGCCCAAGCTCCCGCATCGTGCGCGCGTCCAGCACTATCAGCGCGTGCTCGTACGCCGCCGCACTGCTCGGCGAGCACTCACGCACCATGCCCGACAATAGCACGCCGTCGTCTTCTTCCTACAATACGAGAACATTTTTTTTAGGATTGTGGTGTTGCTGTTGGCCCTACTGGCCTTTACAGCTTCACCGAGCGTTAAAGTCGGCCGGAAAAGAAGGCTAGAAGGGGAGGGATTGGTCATACGTCGGCTATTCGCATCGATATGTGCTCATCCGCCATTAGTGGGACTTAAGATGGCCTAAGCCATCTCTTTCCAACAGTGGGTTTGCGGCTAATCTAAGGTCACCTCCTGTGAGGTTCGGACGAGTACAGCTCCAAATATATACACAAGACAAGTGCTCGTGCGCCGCCGCGCTGCACGACAAACACTTAAGCATCATGTTCGACAGTAGCACGCTATCGTGCTCCTCCTACAACTCGAGTATAGCTCCGATCGCTAAATTAATCGGAGGTTTTTAACCACACTGGTCGCGGAAATGGGCGGGAATTAAGAAGGCTCTTTTACCTTTTCCCTGTAGTTTTTTACCTTAGCACCAGGTCGCGCCACAAATATTGGTTCTCCTGGAGACCAGCCCGCTTCGTACCACGTTAAATATTCACCGGATTTTGTGTCTACTTTCACTATCTGTGGAAATTGAAGAAGTATAAGAATATGAAGAAAAACGTTAAATTTGAAAGTTACTCATGTTATACGTGTTATGTTTTATAACCGCAAATTATACTATAAGGATATAACGGAGGTGTCTTTATTGGAACCGAATTTGGAGTCAGGATTTTTCAAATTTGGTTTGGCAGAGTCGGAACCCGAATTGGAGCAAAGTCGCATTTGACAGCAGAAGTGATGATCAGTATACCGTCTAGCATTGTTGATCCTTGGAAGGACCTTCGAAAGATATAACAGGGAAGTTCTCAAATCTTAATAGGATTTTGTAATCCTTATCAAGAACCATTTCATGTGGCCCGGGAACTCTATAAAGTGCATCGTACAGAAGGAGAGCACGCTTGCACCTAGTACCGACACACAAGCTGGCCTAGTTCGCGTTTTCTTGCATACTGATCTAGTCTTAATTAGCGATTTATTAATGCTCATAGACATATGTTGAGTTATTATGGTTAAAAATATTTAGATTTTTTACATATCATTTCAGTATTTTTTAATACAATATATATAGACGCTTACCGGAGCAGCATGTTTTAAGTCAACATCCATTCCTGAACCGTAACAATATCTGTACGGAACCCCTGCAAAAAACAATATAGCTTTGAGAAATTTTCGAAATTTAAAAATTTGAATACCAATTAAACAATTATATATTAAAGTAAAGTAAAGTATCATAATTGTACTTAAATGCTGATACTAGGATGATTATGACTAAAAGTTATTCAATGTATTAATTATTTTGGCTTGTTGATCAAAAGGAAATAACCACGAAAGTTATAAGAAGTTAATTATAAATATATATTTGAAACTATCGTACCGTTAAACTTCTCATAATTTATTTTGGGTGTCTCAAAGCTGGTGTCAGCAAGCAGGGTGATGTCCACTTCAGACATCTCCGGAGCGTCCAGGGGTATCTCGATTCGTTTCGGTCTACTGCGGCACCAAGATGCATATTCTTTGTTTGTTT
The DNA here is from genome assembly GCA_018250455.1 of Polygonus leo. Classification (NCBI taxonomy): domain Eukaryota; kingdom Metazoa; phylum Arthropoda; class Insecta; order Lepidoptera; family Hesperiidae; genus Polygonus; species Polygonus leo. Next base: position 10,113 of record DWNR01005507.1, read on the forward strand.
GCATTCCCTGAA
>DWNR01005508.1:0-10123 GCA_018250455.1 Polygonus leo
AGTAAAAAAGTTATTGTTGCTAGTATGAATATGAAATTCATTGGAATGACAGTGGCGCCATCTATCAAAAATTGGTCGTACCAACTGAAAAACCTCTGTGGGCCCATGCACAACAACTTTGCTAAAGATCATCACATGATCAAATGCATAGTTTACGATTCTGTAAAGGACATACAGACAAGCATGCTTTTGTTTGTATTAAGATAAGGAGTAAGTAAATGGTAGAATTCGTGTAATACCACCGCGGAACGCCGCTCACCGCCACCCACATAATAGTTTATAAAGTACCTCTTATAAAGTTAACATTGAAAAGCTCTTAAATTATTTAAAAAAGTCACTTCGAAACGTAATCCAGTTTTATTAGTAACTTTTATTTCTTTCTACTTTAAATTATACAATCAAACACTACAACAAAATTCAAATACGAATGTAAAATGAATACGATTCTCTAACGAGATGTCAACGACCGATTTAAGGCTAAGAAGCTTTTCATTGTAATAATTTAGGAGCGCATAAAGAATATTTTTATTTTCAAGAGTGAGGCGCTTGTTATATTACCGACGAGCTATCGACAAACTTTATGGTGGAATATGAATTAAAACACGGGTTTTATATTTGAGTAAACCGCCATTTTATTGCACACTAGCTGTGCCCGCGGCTCCGCTCGTTACCCTTCTTTTTAGGGGTGAATTTTTATGGCCTTAAACCTAGCCTGGGGTCTCGTCGACAGATTATTCAAGTTTGCATCAAAATCCGTTAAGCCATTTTGATGCGCGGTCAAATAAACAGACAAACAGACAAAAAATCTAAAAACTGTTAAAACGTGTTCTGTTATCGATTCTAAGTATCCCCAGCCAACAATCTTTCGAATATCTTCCATGTACAGACTTTCGACCCTCTTAAGCTTTATTATATGTATAGATAGATACTTCTACAATACGAAACACAGGAACATCTAAATAGACAAAAGGGGTTTGGTATTGTCAACTTAAAGGTATTATATTGACTACAACTAACACTTCATATTAGTTTACGTATAGTGTACGTATACTAACATACAAACAGCCCGAATCTATTGTCTGGTAGATCACGTGTAGATTTATCCCGAGATACCACCGCCATGTTTTTAATCCTTAGTGAAGCAATTTCTATGTTTTGGAGAGGCATAATTGCCAGCTATACTTATACTAGGTGATCATCTTACTTCTCAGATACGAAGACAAATATCCATGGCTAGTAATGATCACTCACCATCAGGTAGACTGCAGGCTTGTTTGCTATCTACTGTCTCTCTTTTGTCTATTACAGAAACAGGAGAATTCAAGCCATGACTCACCAATCATCTTGCTAATTAAATGCGTTAGTAGACTTCACATACTTTTAACATTTATTTTTCGAAATCTTTGTGATCCTCACCATGTTTTCCTTAACCACAAAACGAGTGATTAATTTAACTATTAAAACTGGAAAAAATATAGCTTGTAGCTTAATATTTTACTCTTTAAGCCTGTGGCAAGTGTTAACAAGGCGCATAAATAAAGAATATTATTTCTTTATTTTCGACACTAATGAAGGGCGATGAGTTCAGATGAGATGAGATATAAGCCGCTTTTAATGGAGACAATTTTATGGAATGCTAAAGAGATATCTATATATTTTAAGTTTTCCAAGTAATAATATCTACAAGTATATAAGCTGTAAATTATCTGTTATTTTCTTATATTTTATGTATATCACCTATTTTCGCTATCGGCTAAAGTTAGTCTTTTCACCCTTAGTTTTACTTACCCTCTTCTTCGTTTAAGATTTTTCAAAAATAATACATTCATGTATAAAAAAATATTAAACGTTTAAAATTTACTTTTATACCGACTCTAAAAGCGAATGGGGATTTAAAATTGTCAGATTTTTTGTTTGTGCCTTTTATATTTTCCGTGTCGGATCTAATTTTACTATAGAGGTATAAATATACATTACATAGTATAACGTGGTTTAAAGACCAATAATTGGCAACGAGAATTAGCTTAGTTTCTGCAAAATTAACCGAAAAATATGATAATACTTCCTTTAGATGACTTAGGGCCGTATTAATAAAGTAAACTCAAGATTGAGATGTTGAGTGCGGGTTTCAGTCCATTATCTCGTACTGAAACCGCACTCAAGGTCGATCTTAACCTTGAGTTCACTTTATTTTTTCTTTTTATAAATTAACAATATTTTTTCTTTATTTTTAAACAAAAGTTACTTATAGATACAGTACACGGTATTTTAAAGATACGTACAAAATTAATGAATTGTACAAAAATTTATTGATGATCGTGAGGCGTTAAAGCGTAAACAACAAACTCACATTCGCATTTGTTATAAATGCGAATGTGATTTATTAGTTATTATAACCCAATAGTTGTTATTATAACCAACTGTCTGAACCGACAGGTGTTGTCCCGTCTTAACTATAAACATTGTAAGTAAATAAGTTATGATGCTATGATTACAATAGAAAAGTTAATGTGATCTTTATTGATTATAGAATTTTCTTATTTTCCTCGCAACTTTCTTGAGTTTTCCTTTTATAAGATCCGTGTTCTGGCAGTAACAAACAACAAAAAAAGAATTAGCGAAATCTGTCCAGCCGTTCACAACAAAAATAGGAATTCATTTCTATATATAGTTACATAGACAGATTAGTTATTATAACCCAATAGTAATTATTATAACGTATTATATAATAAAGTAAGGACTAACTTCATATTCAAATAAAACGCCGACTTAAATAAAACTGGGACTCATCGCACGACTTTATAGAAAACAGAATTACAGAGAGCTTCCTAGCGTTGTCTCAAACGGTTTATGTAGTTATGTGTGTCCGTCCTATGTGCCCCAGACAAAGTGCATTGTGTTGGAGCACGATTGTGTGCTTGGAGGGATGTGGACTTATCGATAAATGGTATCGATATGGTTCTTTTGTAAGCGATCGAGGCGGGACGGCAACGGCAACATAAATATCGATTTAACACGCAGATCGCTTTTAAGGCTTGATATAATTTTAAATGAATTTGGTTTGGTATGATACTTTCAGTTTTATTTTAGCGTTTGTGTCTCGCTTCAGAATGGAGTCCTATAAGGGCTATGTGTCGATATATGTTTTTAATAGCGAATGAATGGTCAATGCTGGCCCTGGACATAGCGATTAATCAAAGGTGTGTCACATAAAATACTAAGATGTTCGCATCATTTTGAGTTTATCCGGTATAACTAGAAAAAGAAAAATTGATCTACAGAGGATTTTGATGGTAAAAGTGGTTTTCTGGTGAACCATCACACTACAATATAACTGGTTTAGATTCTAAGACCGAAAATTTACCCTTATTTTCCTCCCTATTTTAAAACCCTTAACCTTTAATTAGACAAATTGGTGTGAGCTGACCATGATTTGAAATCACCTTTTATTTTAAGTTACGAAATTACTTATGTTTCTAATACACTACTATCTATACTATCTATATCTATCTTCATCATCATCATCATCATCATCATCTAAACCCATGTCTCACTGCTGGGCACGGGTCTCCTCTCACAATGAGAAAGGATTTAGGCCATAGTCCACTGTCATGGCTTGAGATTTTTTTCAATCTCTTGTGCACGCAGGTTTCCTCCGATGTTTTCTTTCACCTTCATTTACATTTAAATAAGCACATAAATCGAAAAATTAGAGGTGCGTGCTGGGTTTCGAACCCGGACCCCCGTATGAAAGGTCGTATTCGCAACCACTAGGCTATCACTGCTTCATACACTACTGTATATTTCAAATAAATGTGCTTTTACAATGACCATGTTCCTTGGTAGAAAAAAATAAAGACGGTAAAAAATAATATCGTTAAAAAATTATCGACAACCACCACATCCCTCGTGAAGACATGAAGAGCGCTCCAGCGCAGTCGCCTATGTACGCTTCATTTGTCACACGCTTCGCTAGAATTGTCTCGAGCTAGGCTCTACTTTTACTTAGATCAACGCTGCCTTATAATATTTTGTAACCTATTTTATATAATCTGATGTAGAGCTAGACTTTTGAGCCAACCCTTAGCGTTTTATTTTGTGTTAGCATTTCGTGGTTTCTTTATAGAATTATACAATATAGAAAGCTTTTCTTTCAAAACCGGCGTTGAATTGGTAACCATTTTTTTATCGTGTAACGGTAGCAAACGAGCATGCAGTCCACCTGAAGTAAGTGGTCACTGCCACCCATGGTATAGGTAATCTCTCATTCAAGTACGATTGACTTGGGTCAATTGGGTTGACCATAAATGCGTTACTACCCTTGAGGACTAAGATGTTCGCCTCGTTTATAAGTATAGCCGGCAACTATACCACGCCAAGTTGCTTCACGAAGGATTATGAGCCAACCTAGCTAATGTTGCTGGCTAAATGTATACTTTGCTTTGTAAAAAGGTCGAGAATAACATGATCGCAGAGGTAAAGCAATAAACAAGATATCTGGAAGTCTAGACCTAGCTTATCTTTAGTTAAGTCCTAACGAGATCACCACAAAATAAAATCAAAATGTTTTGTATTCGATTGAATATAGAATAATTTTTTTGTGTATTTAAAGCGTCACATATATCATGAATGAAAGTGGCTACTTTCTGAAAAGGAAATCCTTACTCGTTTGCTACTTTATTCCAACCTATTCAAAGTCACAGATGTCACAACTCGTAGTGGCTGCTTTATAAGTTCGTTTGTATACTTTTACAAAAAGGTTGAGAATAACATGATCGCGAAGGTAAAGCAACAAACAAGATATCTGCAAGTCTAGACCTAGCTTATCTCTAGTTAAGTCCTAACGAGATCAGCGAAAGAGCTTTATAAGTTTTTCTCAGAAAAGTTTAGCGTGTTTCGACTTTGACGAGCTGATTTATTTAAATTTAATCTTTTGATGCATTTGACTATGAGTTTGTATTCTAAAAACATTTTGAATTAAATAAAATTTGAATAGGACGTGACAATTTTTAGAAGCACGGAAAGTTTATAGATTTTTTTTATATATTGTATGCGATTACTAGTAAGATCTAAAAAATAATTCTCTATGTTAATAACTTACTTATGACATAAAAAAAGCCTGACGTTTCGGTTTCAAGCTAAGAACTATGATGTTTTATAAGTATATAGCTGAATAAAACGTAAAGATCTGTGTGCCAATTAAAACTGCGTGTGTTAAAATTTGCGCCAATTGTTGTTGGTTGATAAATATTGTCACATTTTATTTTTATCTTTACTGAAAATATTCTTTACGAAAGCCCCAATCTTTGGGTAGCACAATTAGAAAATATGTATGCATTCACTTCTTGGACGTTAATGATATATTTAGTTACTTACTTACTTACTTATTCCGAATATATACATAACTCAATATCGGCCATAGTGTCGCCTAATGTGTAAAATGTCAACCTAAATCATGTTAATATTTTGATATGCAGCTACTTTTTGATATTTTAGGCACTTAAGGTAAAAAGCCAAATGCTATATTTCTATTAGAATGGCAATTAATGCATTTAGCCTGATTCTGAAAAAATACACATGTTTATTTAAATCGTTTTTCCTCGACCAATAATTTTAGAGAAACGCAATTTTTGGACCCCACTGGCACTATTATTATATATTTTTAAAAGACAGGAAAAGTCTGCCCAGTTCCACTAGCATTACAATACAATTATGCTTACAATAAGATATTTTATCATATTATTTCACAAATTTTCTAATATTTGATGTCACAACATACAGATTTAAACTTAAGACGAGTGTCTACATTACGACGACATATGATAATAGTAACATTGAGACACGTGTAATGTCTATGACCTACAATAATAACCATTACATTTCGCATGTAACTCTCGTATTATGGTAACTATGGTATGCATTGCTATAGTTACATCATGGTCTACACACCTATATGTATATCTATCTTTAATTTGCTTTTGCCTACGGCCTCACTATTTTTGGCCAATTATGAGAAAGAACATTGATAAGGTGTTGTTAACATAATATCTACTAATAAATTAAAATCAAATAAATTGAAAATATCTAGGTACTAATACCAATAAATAGTATCTACCGACTAATACAGCCAGGGGTCAAGATTATAATAAGAAATCCTATACTACAATTTTATTAAAATAATAAATTTTATTTCATTTGAATAATCAATCAGTAAGATCATTTTATTAAATTCATATTTTGTATAGGTTTTTTTACTAGATGATACTCATGTTGGCTCTTACCTTTTCAAAGATAGGTAGACACTTTGCGTAAAAAATTAGAAAGGTCGAATCAGCGGTTTATGCGTACGGATAACAATAAACAAATAAAATAAATAAACACACGTATGATAGAGATGATGCAACAGATCTTCGAGATCTGTTGCATCATCTCTATCAAAAGAAAAAAGTGGTTGTTAAAATTACACGATAAACAAAAATGTTAAAGAAGAAAATGTGTACAAGACAAACCTATCTTTGTTTCTACAATAATCTTAGCCAGGTAATTGTAGAGCCTTATATTCGTAAGAAAGTTTTTTTAAATACAAGTATTCAATACTATGCCATTGGCACTTGTATTGCATGGTCATCGTATGTATGATAAAAAAAAGAACTACATAATCATGTTTTTTATTGGATTGAATGAGATATGATATTAAATGAGAAATTAAAACCGCCCAGTTTTTTTGGAATCTATATGGTTTTTCCCAGAATTTTAAACTTTTTTTTCCTTGAACTTACTTTACTACATTGTATGCATATCATATCATAGTAGAAAAAATATCATATCATATCATAATAGACATATTTTACCGAAAAACTGGTTCTCAAGTTTCTAGGCTTACCGATGGACAGAAATATATTTTATTTATATGAATACTATTACTCTCCGTTAATACAAATGCTTTGTTATAAGTATTAAATATTTATCTAACATACCAAGGCGAAACCTGAGAAGGAATTTAATTAAAAACATATGATAAATAGTATAATTAATAATGTCATGTAGGTAATATTTCATGTTGAAACGGATATATTTATGTAGGATAATGGGCCATTGACGTAGGTACGAAAGGGAACTTTGTCATCAAATTGATTTATACGAATCTATGTTGATGTTATGGGTTCTAATTTTTATCGATTAAGGAAGATCCTGTTACATTGTACTTAATAAACAAGGTATTTAAAAAAATAAATAACTATCATATGAGATGTATATTGCCACCAATTCTAAACATTGTAAGTGCAGTTACTGTGTGTATTTTTAATATTGTATGTCAGTAATACGAGCTGGTTATATTTATCTTCTTTAAAAAGTTTTATTTTAAGGAAAACAATAAAAATTAAGGAAGAAAGTTTTTTTAAGAAGAAAAGTTTTTTATGGAAAAATGAATAACAATAAAAATCTTTAAAAACCTTACTACATAAATACACAAAACATTACAAATATTTCACGGAACAATGATTACTATTCCACAATTTCTTCAAGTACACTCAAAGATGAATAAAATTTGTTTTTTATTTATTATATAAACACTTATAATTGCTACCTACGTTTTGTGATAAATACCTATTATAGATTTATCTAACACATCAAGGAAAAACCTGAGAAGGAATATATTAAAAACTGTAAAAGAAGAAAATTAATATGATCGATAACGTTACTTAGTTATTTTTTGTTGTTCCAACGGACGTATTTTTGTAGGCTAATCGATTATTGACGTAGACAAGAGAACTTTGTCATTAAATTTATTAGTTGACGTAAATATAAAATTTAGGCGAATAAGGAAGATCCTGTTTATCGTTATTGTAGTTAACTAGATATTCATTTTACATCAAATTACTAATTAATTGATAATATTGAAGAATATTGATTAATAATGAAGCCAGGTGGTAGAACTCATGTAGTTCGACCGGGGAGGTACCACCGCCACCCTCATAATCCTCCGTGAAGCAATTTATTGTGTTTCGGTATGGAGAGGCGTGGTTGCCGGCTATACTTAATGCCCGAGACGAACATCTTAATCCTCGGGGGTAGCAACGCATCTGTGATCAAACTTAGCCCTTTCAGCACGAGAAATAAAAAACTTGATTTACGAGACATTAAGGTAATTTCCTGGGTCTTTAGGGACTTAGTAAAGAGAGAAAAATTAAAAAAAAAATTTAGGGGTTTTTTAGGGGGGCCGTAGACCCCCCACACGATCGTGTCAATCCGTCACGACTCCGTGAATAATATTTCGTATATGGTTACAGTGTTGAGGACTAAATAAAAGGAATATTGTTGAACAATAATCAAATTATATATTTTTATTTGTGTAAGAATCGTGGCACTTTCTTAACATAATTAATAACGACAGAAAAAATAAATTAAATAACAAAAAAACCTTAAACGTATTATAATTTGGTTTAACCATTTAACATTTCTTAGAGTATTAACTATTTATTCAGTGCTAATCATAATCAGTTACTTCAGAGATCATAAGTTTTGAACTTATTTAAATATGACTCCAGCCTCTTCTCCTAAGCTTCTACTAAAAGCTGGATTCTGGGGATAGTGAATCTCAAAGTTCACCATGAGACCTTCCGTCGGAGTAACTACGTAGTTTTTTCAATCCCAGGGGTCGCGATTTATTACGCACTAAAACATAGATGCGACATCTTCCTGTAAAATGAATCATTTGCTCGTCGATACCGTAGTAGCCTGATGTCCTCTCAATTTTTTCACAAGCATTCCGAACAACCTGAATTGATGGCTGTATTTTCCAGAGCGGGTTTAAATTATTTGGTGGTGATGTGTTGGAGGAGACCACATGCAAATGGTTGCGGAGCAAAAAGAAATGGTCCCCGGTCATAACACTAGATATAAGTAGCAGATCCATACCTTGACGCCAATACATATGAATTCTCGGATAGCTTCTACATCCCGACACTAGTAAAACTCCAAAGAACTTTTTTTAACTCTGCTTCTGTTGTATTAAAAACCTGACCATGACCTGTTTTTGTCATGTATTAATTATTAGTGCAAATTGCAGCCTTTTCAAAAAGGGTCATCATAATATATCTTAAAATACTCCAAAGGTGTAGGAGAAGTAGCTGGGGGCGAGGTGCAAATCCAGAGTGATCTTTATCTTCAAAGGGCCTTATTTTCCAGTTTCTATGTCGCTGATTTTTCTGTGTGGTGGTAGGTTATAGAGTACTAGCCGCAGAAGAAGATTGACTGCATTGAACTGGTGCACGTACACGACTTATGTGTGACCTATCCCTACTAGCTGAAGATGGTCGACGACTTGCGGGTGATTGCAACCGATGATGATGGCTGTGCATTATTTTTGTGACGATCGCTTGATGAACGGTTCCGGGTGGAAATCGGCGACGCTTATTGAAAAGCTCCGCCTCCGGAACTAAAACGCTTTGGATCCTGTGCCGGAACATATGTTTCCACGTAGGGCCATACAAGGGACTTGGTACCTGCGTCCGATTCATCCTCTAAACAAGTCTCTGCCACTGCGGCTGCTTTGAGGTCCGAGGTACAACCATCCCCGATGAGTTTATGGATTAAATCTGATGACAAAAGCCCTAAAATATAAAATACGTTTACAATAGTGTCAGAATCGAAAATACAAGTATCGTCCTGAACCGCACGATCGTGTTTTATAACTTGAGAATGACCTAATACTGAATTCTTAAAAGATTTGGTTGAAAATAAAACGAATTCTATATATTTACAATACAATGGAAACAAAACCAAACAAAATATATTAAAATACATTAAATAAGTAATAAAACCAAATACATACTTTGCACGCCTCCCGTCTTCAAGTACACGTCCATACTTGTCGCTCGACCCAACACTAATTGAGCGTCGATAAATGACCTTGTACATGCAATAGCAAATTTATTGAATCACACGATCGATCTACAACGTTTTGATGCGGTAAAATTATATAGATAATTGACTAGAATTTTTCAAAGTTGAACGCACTATCATATCATTCTGTGCTGAAAGGGTTATGTATGACTCAATCGTACTTGAGGATGATTACTGATGTCCATGGGCGGCAGTGGCCACTTACCATCAGGTGGAC
>DWNR01005509.1:0-10123 GCA_018250455.1 Polygonus leo
TTAAACTAATTTGGGAATGGTGCCTCATGTGATAATACATGATGCAATATCTGTGAGTAATGACAAGTAGGCACATTTTCATTATTTGTGTCGGAAACACTGTAAGACTTAAAAAATGGATAGATTCCATTTGGTTTAATAATAAACATTTAGCTTTATTTTTTACTACATGAAACAACTTGATTATATAAACAAATAAGAAGGTAAAATGATCATGAGAAAATTATAACATTATTTCTGTTGGCTTTAAAATTGATACAATGTTATATTCATATACACGTCTTTTTATATTAACATAGCTACCAGAAGTAAAATTATGCGGACGTCACACCTAAAAATTTTAAAGAGTTTCCCAAGTACATAAAGTTTAAAAAGCGATTGCAAATGCTAATAACAGTCAGTCAGATAGGCAAACAGCGTTCCCTAATCTCGACGTTCGTCTGAACGGGCACGAAATCTTAATGGATTTCCAAAAAACCGCGCCCAGCCGCTTGTTAATCGTGGTCCGTAATGCTTGTGGCAACTAGTTAAGGCCCGCGCTAACTGTTAGTTCAAACACAGTTGGAACCAGTCAGCTCCACTACCTGGTATATGCCCAGTAACAGCCCAAAACTACGAATAATTTGACGACGTTAATTTCATATTGCATTCAAATTTGAAGATTTTAAAAGTATATTTTTGAGTGTACACGAAGTATTTTACGTATTGTTGCATATGTATCAATTTATTAATATGAAGAAAATGTTGTAAGTACGTAATTTCCACAACCTTTGAAACATCGAATTAGATAACTTGAAAATTCGTTCATGTTCGTTCAAGACCCAGACAAAATGGGAATGTAAAAATAAAAGAAATTGACGATTGAATTGACTAAAGTAACTCTTTTGCTTTAAACCAAACATTAAAAAATGACCAAATCTTATTCAGAAGACACGAGCACATCCAAGTTAAAGCTTAGTATATACGATTCACAACGAAGTTATAAATTTATAACGTAGCTAAGGAATCGCAAAGCAGAAAATCAAATAATAACTCACCCTTGCTCTCATGATTCCCTCGTTACAATGGAAATGGAGGGTTCCGCAAACACCCATCCCGTGAATCATTCACCGAGTGTTTGTAAATGACCAAAAATTTGTTGGTTCAAACCGATCTACCTCTCATCCTAACGTGTACTAAATCTTATGGGGTATCAAGTATGGGGTATACATTTTATAGGTGCTAACTCCATAAGTTTTATAGGAAAGATAATGTTGTCTACATAATTTAAGTCGTAGAATATTTTAGTCCTCAAAGGGAGCTATTCATCTCTCATATTCATCATATATTTGGATTAATTACAGGTCAATTACAGATGTCAAAGTAATGACATTTTCGACATCCTCTAAAATCTTCGAAAAGAGTTTAGCTTATTTACAACATGTTTGTGATTTGACACCTTATTTTTGATCGACTTAAAAAGGAAAAGGTTCTATGTTTGATTGTATGTACTTTTTTATATATATTCACTGACACTTGTTTGAAGAGCATAATCCTGAATTGTTTAAATTTTCACTGTATCCGGATTCTCAAGAAAATCGAGGAAACATCTCAAAAAATATAGGCACTCATGTTCAGTTCGGGCACAAATTAGTTATAATCCCAAGTAAAGACCCATCCACCTGTCCAAACATCAAAGACTATCTGTCATTAATAATAGCAAAAATATTTTACACAAATATTTAAAAAAAAAGCCGATCACAACCACAAAAATAGTCCACTAAAAATCGAGATATCTAAAAACAATTTTTATATCCTTTATTGTTGCTAATTATGTGGTTTTGAAGAGGTTCTACAAATAAGTTATGTTCTTCTATTTATTCATGAGTAAGCATGTTATTTAATGTAACCACTTAGAATACCTATTATTTATTTGCTAGCGAGCACGAATGCTAACAGATTTCCGATTAAAACGGTGAAGATAAGACCATTAGTGTCACACAGTTAATTTCATGATATGTCTGACAATGGCGAGCTTGTAGTTAATTTTAGTAAGCTTCTTATCGTCGTGTACAGGATGTCCTTTATACATATTGAACACAGATTAAACATTACAAATCTGATCTCATTATATCCTGAGAAAAGTCCTTCAGTCAAAATTAGATGCGTGAGCGCACACAAAAGGCCTCAGATACGCAAACTGAATAGGCAATGTTCGTGACAAAAGAAGGCCTATTATTATTTCGTGTTGCGGTACAATTTTCCAAATTCCATCGTGAAGGTTGCCGCGACTCTCCAAACACCCTCAGCCATTCAACCCTTCCACTTGGGCTTGACAAAAAATACTCCACACTTGGTAAATATTGAACGTCCACTGTCTAGTTGTGTGGCACAAGTGACAGGCGGATTCTAATAATGTCACCCATAGACTGCTAACAATAATTATGCCAAATTGTGTATAGTTTGGCTCGGCTTGACATAGATTTAGGTCAGTTATTCAATGTTTCCATGAAAGCAATATTTTTAGTTGGTCGTATTGATATACTAGCTGTGCCCGCGGCTCCGCCCGATACCCCTCCGTTTAGGGGTTGAATTTTTATGGCCTAAAACACGGCCGGAGATCGTCTCGACAGATTAGTCAAGTTGGCATCAAAATCCGTTAAGCCGTTTTTACGTGATGCGCGGTCAAATAAACAGACAAACAGATAAACAGACAAACAGACAAAAATTCTAAAAACTGTTGGAACGTGTTCTGTTATCGATCCTAAGTATCCCAGCTAACTTTTTTTCGAATATCTTCCATGTACAGACTTTCGACCCTCTTTAGCTTTATTATATGTATAGATACGGCGAAATGAATTATTCACACAGTACCGTTTAGATTTGTACATCATTCAATAAATATTGCAAAGTGACAAAATTTATAAGGAAAAAATCGGTCAATACAGTAGGTATTATTGATGTAACTCATAGAGCTTGTTGCTATTTTTCTAGTTTTCTGTGTTTTATTTAATTTTTCTTAATTTAACTTCTATGCGTTTTTCCTTATTACGCTTACGTTTATTACTTACACCAAACATTATAATGTATTATGTTGGCCCTTCGTCCTTTTAACGCCACTAGTGTGTTTGAATACGTCGGGTATTACAAGTCCATTAGTTCGCTTGCGGATATGTTCTAAGGTTGTCTCATAAAATAGAAAAGACTTGGTGAAGGCAATTTGTACTCAACAGTCCCTAGGCACATCTACTAAATCCCTTGAATAACTCATGAAAAATATAATACGCCCATATGAAAGTGACAGCTTTTAGATTTTTTTATATAAATATTTTTACGTAGATAGTATTATTAATAATATAGATTTATGACCCAAAATTTTATTTAATAAAAATCTAAATTGATTGTAAATAAAAAAGAAATTTGAAGAAGAAATCGAAAGCCGCTAATATTGACCGAAGGAAGTAGCTTTCGTATCTTTGTAGCGCCGGCCCTAAAGTCGTCTCCTAACGTTTTTATTTATCTATTCCCATTACATTTTTGGACAAAAGGCGTCGAGTGTTTAGTCGTCGGTCGTGGAGAGACCAACAAATGTGGCGGACAAATAGTCCGGGTTCCCACGACGTATGCAATCAGTTTGCTTTTGTGACGTGACCCGCTAGGCTCTTGTGTTGGAGGCCTTTGAACGATGAACGACTTAGACGATAATCATAAGGAATAATTAATTGCAACGAATCCTTATCTCCATTAATCCTGTTTATTTAATATGAATGTGTGTCAATCTTCTTGTGTATCACTCTAATGAATGATTCATAGCTTAGATTGTAACATGGTATGTCCAAAACGTTGACGTCCCGTCGGCATGATATAAAACGTTCTACTTAAGATTTTACTTAACATTCATTAATATAATGTTGTTGGTAATCTTTTTGAAGTATTGGAAGAGAAGAGAGATAGCAGGAATATAGTAAGGTACTAGCAATACTGATAAATAATCCACAATAACGGATTCAATGACAAACGAGTTAACCAATATCGAAAGCCGCCAATTAAAGGAAAACTGAACATAAAATATATCGACGATAAGGATAAAGCGTTCTGTGCCCTATCATTAAGCCTCACAAGATCACGCTAATTAGTGGAATGACTTATCTGGCATTCCTCAAGGAGCCCACCGCGGTCATCTGATGTTTGTAGCTACATTCTAACAACAGGTGAACGAGATGTAACAATTAATCATTCTAGTGCGCGAGGAAGAAAATGTCGCTATTGGAATGAACCTCAACTTCAATTAAAACAAAATAGGAGGTCGCTAAATAATGAATATTCTTTTAATATAAGGTGAAATATGTAAAGCAATGAATACAACCTTAAGTTCTTATTATGATAATATTGGTCATGATTAGTCTCAAAATTATTACGGTATGAGTATTATTGTGCGAAACACTAGAAGAGTCATATGCAATTAAAACTCCCATATTTATATGTTCATAATTTTTCTACGATACAAAGATGTCATGTTTATATTAAGAAGTTTATATCAAATACTACATTTAATATAAATACAAAGGCATTGCAATAATGCCTGGAATTTCACCGGCAGCTCTTGAGGACAATCAAATCGAAATCATTGAATAGAGATAAACGTTAAAAGTCAATCGTTCATCCGATAAAGAACTAATGAGAGCTCGTTGAAAACAAACTTATCTTGATGAGACAGTTGAAGCTCAGGCACACCATTAATAATTCCATATAAATAATAACATCATTACTTCCAAGTCGGACCACCCAAAATCATCACCTCGATTGTATGTACATTATGCTACGATCGTAAACATAAGAGATAAGAAAGAAAATGAAGGGAAATGAGAATCGAAAAATTAAGAGGAATCGCCGGTCAAGCATGGTAATTGTGGTCTTCAAGTTGTGGGCAATTTGCATATGATATGAGGCGCTAATGGTTGTAAGATACGATTTTTCTGAATATCTTGTACGTGAGCTGGTACTATAGTTATAAACATAGATAAAGGTTCAAGAAGGGTATAAGATGTTTTACTTTAAGTAACTATATTCCATTTTGGATTATAGGTACGCCAGATTAGATACGTAATAAGGTATTACGTAAAGTTACTTTATCAAATTTTGCACTATTGTGTAAATGTGAGGTGGAATAAATTATCTCCTCCATATCGCTGGCGCCAGGTTTTAAGATTATCAATAATATATAGATTAGAACTGTCATATTTCTTAGCAAATTACCAATTATAGTATTTTTGAGTCATGCTTACTTAAAAATAATATATTATCGTTTTACATTGCAGTAACATTACATGTATCATCAATTTTAGGAGAATTGTTTTACCAGAAATGCAAAATGTTTCTGATGCGTGGGGAGCGTATGTATAAAACCTCAACAATTCTTTGCTGTAGTATAAGAATCGGTATGTAATCTATGACCGATAACTGTACTTAAAAGGCGCTACTAAAATATGCATCGACAGTTTTGGTAGGCGTTCCGACATGTAATGAGCATATTTAACGTATCTACATTATTTAAAAATGATTTATTGGATGGACACTTAAGGTGCATTTACGGCGGCGTGATGAGAGCAAATGCTAAATATTTGTACAGGTTTTCTGTAATTATGGACACTTAACTCAATTGACCACACATAGGCATTCTTCTTAAAGGTAACTATCCCATCCATGATCTCTTTATGTGTTTTTATCATCTTATAGTTTTAAATAGGTATTTAATTTTATCTTCATAATTATTTTTTTAAATTTGTGAAGCCTGGTAAGAACAGAATGAAGACTGTTTGTATATAATTTCCATGTTTTGAATTGAAAACATTATGTAGAGTTATTTATGTTATTATTATAAGTATTTATAAACGATCTTAAATCTTAGTACTCTTAATGAGTATGTAATAACTACATTCATTTTGAACTGAGATCACGCAAAAGCATATAATTTGAATAACGATTTTCAATAATAGGAAAGTCAAAATGTTATTTTAATAAGGTGAAATTTAATAAACAAATATGTTATTTTATGTTATCTAATATATAATAACGTCCACATCACAGCGGGTACCGAATTTCAATTTATCTGACACCATCTACCTATTTCTTATCACGTCTTAGCGATATTAATATTAATCAGCATCAGATATAATTTAGTAATACTGGTAGCTGTAGATTGCGGTTAGAATAATCATACAGGTTGTATTAAACAGGGGATCGCTAAATAAAATAATATTGAATACTTATGTTATTTAAGTAACGACATAACGAAATAATACTGAATGGAGAGTTTTGTGTGTGCTATTTTTATATACATGTATGTATGTATGTGTACATTTCATGATTATATAATCATACGATATGATACAATAGAATACGTTTTATAGTGCATTTTTTGTAGTTTTTTAACTAATGAAATAGCAAATGCATTCCACCTGATGGTAAGTGGCCATTGCCGCCTATGGACATTAGTAATCATTCCCTTACGTTTAAATCGTACCTGAGGTTGACCCAGATCCGTTGTTATCTCTGAGGACTAAGATGTTCGTAAGTATAGCCCGAAACCACGCCTCTCCAAACCGAAACGCAAGAACTGCGTCACGGAGGATTATGAGGGTGACGGTGGTACTTCCCCGGTCGAACTAAACTAGTTCCTGGCCTATCTACTGCCCTGGTAGATACCGGCTGCTGTTTATCAGGTGGGAAGTGGTTGTCTTCATTGCCAAATTTTTATTATCTTCACCATTGAGGACGAGACTTTACTATAATATGATTATATACGATCGTAAATAAATCTTTTTAAAAGTACACGCAACCTACTTTTTGAGATCGGCGCCTTTGATTTCATTTAATTGTAAGACGTTTTACCTCAAAATACGTTAAATATATGTGATGTAGAATATTGTTTAAGAGCCTTACTTCCCGTTTCCTTATATAAGTCAAAGTATCTTAAATTCGAAAGATGTCATGTTTTTTTAATGTGTCACAATTTTCGATGATTTATAGGATGTTTTTGCAAAATGTGTCACAGTTTTTTACTGAAGGGTGAATCTAATATTGCACTTTCTTTGTATGCTTAGTCACATGTTTTGTTATTTTATTTGTTCTGATGACAAATTTATCTATTCGTCATCACGATTTGTTTCTGATTGAGTAAATACAGGAGATACTATAACAGTCAGATATGACCATAACTTGGAGTATCCTTCAATAATTTGCATTGAAATATATGGATGAAATTTTATCCTATCCTACTTAAAATGTATATAATATTACTTACTTAAAGCGTTAGATTGTTCCACAACCAAAGTTTTTTGTGTATTATCATATGTCTTAGGCCTTGTATATATATAAATAAGATATTTTTCAGAACCATAGGTAATTCCCCATTACCTCAGATGAATTATAGTTACTATGTAAGCATTACTTTCGTTATAAGCTTACAACGACAGAATGATAAACAATTCATTCACAATTTAAATATTTATCATGCCTGGATATAGTGGATATAAAAATGAGATAGACTAAATATAATAAATAAGTCTAGATCTAATCAAGATTATGCGACATCCACGTCAATATCATCTGCAAGATTGCATAAGGCCTTTATTTTTCGTATTTATCTGTAATGATAATAAATGCGCTATTTTGAGGTACTTTCCTTTTTTATGCTTGTTGTCAGGCAGGTTATTTTGTTGTATTGAAAATAAAATACATCTATACTAATAATATAAAGCTGAAGAGTTTACTTGTTTGTTTGTTTGAACACGCTAATCTCAGGAACTACTGGTTCAAATAGAAAAAAATCTTTTGTGTTGAACATTCAATTTATTGAGGAAGGCTATATAATATCATGCTACGACCAAAAGCAGCGAAGTAGTGAAAAATTATGCAAAAACGGGGAAAATTTGACGCATTCTCTCTTATAAGACGCAAACGAAGTAGCGCGGGTCAGCTAGCTCAAAATAAAGTGGTTACTGCTGCCCATGGACATCAGCAGTCATCCCTGAGTACGATTGAATAGTACCTAAGATTGACCATAAATGCTTTGCTACCTCTGAGGACTAAGATGTTCGTCTCTTATTTAAGTATAGCCAGCAACCACGCCTGTCCAAACCGAAACACGATAAATTGCTTCACGTAGGATTATGAGCGTGGCGGTGGTACCTCCCCGGTCGCACAACATGAGTTCTACCACCTGGTAAGCATGGTAAAGTGGACCGATGATTAAAGAAAAGGCACAAGATTTCTCGCGAAGACTCGGTTTTAAATGCTATTACTGGAACCTTCAGTAAATGATACAGATATTTATTTATACCTGAATATCTGAAACACTAGATAAGTGGAATACCTCTATGAGTGAGACAAATTTGCAGGTCCTCTAAAGTCTCACTTAACCAGGTTTCACTGTATATTAAAATTTCAAAATGTATTATCTTCCACAATTAAATTTGTACATCATATAAGAACACACATTATATTAACATATGATACACATTTGTTGGTGGAAGCTAGTGCTTGTGATAAATATATGGATACATGTATTATAAAACATCATACACAAACATGTATTATAAACCCCTGGAAATAGTTAAATAATATTTAATCATACGTTCTTAACTATCTATTGATTAGCGACTTTTGGATAATTTAAATAATACTTGGAAAACATAATATATATATTATTTATTTATATAAATATAAGTGCCTACTAACTTCTTTGTTACTTGACTGATTCAATTTCTGATTATTTAACTAATAACACTTTAAATGCTTATCAAGCAAAATGAGAATGCATTGAACACTTATTTGTAATTGTAAAAAATGTAATACATATGCGTTTTGCGTTTAAAAACAATACATGATGTAATGTAATGTTACATTACATTATGTATTGTTTTGCTACAAAATTACTAATGTCGCAAAAGTATATCTATTGCTTAATTTAGGGTCATAAATATATTCTGATTAAATAGAAGGAAAGTAGGTATATTTTTACAACAAAAAACTGGTTCGCTAAATCGTCGAAAATTAGTAAAATACTTCATTAAAACAATATAAATGGCAAGCGCCAGTATAAAATTTGGCAGTTTGATTTATGATTTAATGCATATATCTGAACTTGAACTTTTGGGTTACGGCTATTAATCAGGCTAAATAATCGTGCCTGGGCTGTACTAGGTTTTTGAGATACGTTGATAATTTATTTCGTCTGTCGCTATTAACCTTTTAACTATTTATTATGTTTTTATATGACTTCATTAGCGTTAAGCTGGAATAAATTTCTACAAAAATAGTCCCATGTTATAGAATAAGCTTCAGCATTATTGCTAGGTATTTATGGCTAACTGAAGAGCATTCTTCAGCTTTTATGAATACTATGTAACCATTAGTCTGTAATAAGTTCTTGTGTGGTGATCCAATTTTAATTTTTTTTAAGGTTTAAGTTTTGTTGTTATAATGATCACGGACAGGATCACGGACAGCAAAGTCATAATTATAGAGTCCCGTTGACACCCTTTTGGGTACGGAATCCTAAAAAGCCAAGTTGTTGCATAAAAAACAATACAGCACACTGAGAAGCACCTAAGCGATATCGATAAATTTGATAATAGTATAATTTTATATCTACTAATATACCTACAATAAAATTATTTAAAATAATTCAAATTGAATTTTAATCTTCTCCTTGAGATCGTTACATTATGAAATAAATAAATTACGTTTAATTAACAAAAGAATACGCAATCCACCTGATGGTAAGTGATCAATGTCGACACTGGAGGTCCCCTGACCTCACACGCACTTTTCGAGCGAAACGCAAATTGCTAATAAACTACTGCTGGTGTGGCTGTAGTGTTTTATTACAGGTGGCAATTAATCTTATCATGCTTGCATTGCACTAAACTAATGTTACAATTATAAAAATCTTACATCTTCTGTCTTACAATACCTCACTTTTTTATATCTAAACCTAGCGAATACTAGCGATAAGACAGACGGGCTACCTGATTGTAAGTAGTCACCGTCGCCTATGGACATTTGCAACACCAGAGGGACCGCCAATGCATCGCCGGCTCTGGAGCTCTTTTCGCGCCTTTTTTGAAGAACCCCATGTCAT
>DWNR01005510.1:0-10123 GCA_018250455.1 Polygonus leo
CATTAAACAACATAGACCTTATCTCTATCATTTGTCTTATTTCAGGAAGTGTGTATTAGAAAGATGTATATCTGTAGTAGCTACAACCGTAGCAGTTCTGTAGACTGTAGTGGCATAGTAAAGCGCCCTCGTAGAGACGCAGGGTGATCGAAGCGCATCGAGGGTTGCGGGCTGCGGCTTTTGTACACTGAACTCTACCCAACTACAGGAATGCTCTTAATCAGCAACTCTCCATGTCGTAGCACAGTGCACTTGGCTCCGCGTCTCTACATTTGTACAGAATACTTGACGTTTTTTACTCTTTTGAGGATACGTTTATTTTTACTTAAAACTTGACATTTGGATGTAGTAATAAAGGTAGAGTTTTAAATAAAGAATAAGTAAACGGAAACGATAAAGATGGTAGAAGAGGTACTTGAAATAAATAAATATTTTTTAAATAGAATTTAGAATATAAACCTACAACCTTTCACCTAAACTTAAATATACTTCATCTTTTTACTGTAAATGAGTATTTTATATGAAAAAAACCCTTAAGTCGATATTTGGTATATAAATATTATAAGGAAAACAAGCGTCCTTTTGGCTCTGTTAAGCCTTTGTGCGACAATCAAACCGTTGACACCTTACGAGCAGTGCAGTGTAACAAAATCCACCGTGGGAACGCTTGTCAGCCGAAAAACGACGGTGCCTGCGTCCGCGGGGAGGTTACGGCTCGCCATCGAGCCGCCGCGGCTGCCGGCAGCAGCGAGCAGGGGCAGCGAGCACGTGAGCACCGGGGACCATTCATGTGCGAGGGCGGCGGCCTGCGCGCGCACCGATCAATACGCAGCCGCGGGCGGGCAGTGCCCGGCCCGCCGCGCGACCTCTCGCACGCGCCACGCGCCGAGCCGCCGCCGCGAGCCCATGACCGCCCTCCACAGATGACGGAGTCCCGCACCTCACGACAGCGCCGATCTCACCCCGCATCCAGCACGCACAGGCTCCCCGCGAGACCCTCGACGCGTTCCGACCGTGCGACAAGGTACGAAAATCGATAACACGCCCCGTCGACAGCCGCAACGCTCCCGTTGACCGCTCAGCCGCCGAGCAATGACCACCAGAAACTCCGAAGCTGCCAACAGCTAGTTATAATGACCAGATTAACACTACGAAAAATTCGAGCCTTAGTGTTAAATTAAAATGAGCAATGAAAAGGTCTTGCGTATTTCTATGAACCTGATCTGAATTTATAATCTATTTCTACTAAATATAAATAACTTTTACAATTCATAACATGAACATTCTTCACAGTATGTATTTTTGAATTATATGTTCATTTATATAAACAGCATTATAATAAGAAATACGAATCAGTGAAAAATATATAGTGCACGTGTCATCAAGTACTCTTGCATATTTCAATAAAAATCATAAAAAGTGTCTGTCATATCTTAATTAGTGTGAAACTTTTAAAATAATAGAGTCGTGTGCTACGTTGTCCATAGAATACAAAATAAGTTAGAATAGTAAGATAGTAACAAATGAAAATGTAACTATCTTTTTTTTTAATAATATGGTCAAGAGATCTGTTTATCAATATTTCTTAAATGCGTATCTGGCTTCAACACTATGTTGATAATATTTATTACTTTTAAAACGTTTTAATAATAAATTCCCGTATAGAACTCTCCTCTTATTTAATCCAATCCAAAGACTGTGAATAAAAGACAAAAACATTTTAAAATATTTCTGTAGTATCTAATTATTATTATTATCAAGTTTTATAGGAAACGTATATAATAGGAAACGTAAAAAGAGTTTTAGATTCTATCTACGTTACATTAGATAATCGTTTAAAATGTACACCTACATTTTGTATGGCACAGCCAAATTACTATTGTGCATATTGGGTGAACTAATTGACATGTGTACATGACATATTTCGTTGGACTAAAATGCCTTGTTTTACCGATAAACTTTTGACATCACAAAATCATCCAACCACTTTTTTAAATCAATTCGCAATCTAATTTTTATCATTTTATTTAAATACTTCAATAGTTATGAATATGTTTAATTAAAATATATATTTATTATAAAGTAAATATCTAACTATTATATTTACAGGGAAATCACGTAGTTAATTCCATATATCCTGCAGTAACATCAGACTGATAACTTCTTACAGGATTTCCGCTTTTGTGACGACTGTAAAAATAACCTTCAACTATCGTATCCTGCCGGAAGAGATAGCCAGGATTAAACCTAGAAATAAATAATATACTTATATATCAGCTTGATTAGTTCATAGAATTTATAATTGCGAATATACTAAAGTGCCCAAACTATTGATTTTCGCTACACTGACTTATCCTGAAATTTGAAAAGACGGCGATATTTCATTACGTATTATTTTTACACAGTACTATTTAGCATTCTTTTTTTTTCATATAACAAACTATGACTTAATCGTGGTGGAATCTTTGCTGCAGCTACAAGTAGGTACCTACTAATATTTTCCTTAATGTATAATATATAATTGTATCCTAATTTTACAAAGCATCATAAGTTTCGAACGTAAGATAATTTTATTATAGAACATAAAAATACAGTTCTAATATATATCTCTCTTTGAAAAAAATCAGGGAGACTGTTTTGTTTTAAGTTTCCGAACGTCCGCTTGTCAAAACAGAATCTTTATAAAAACACTCGTGTGTCCATCCATCATAGTCCCTTTTACGTAGAATCTCCTATAATATTGTTCTGAAACAATTAAGTTGGAATTTGGGATGTATGTACTCATCTGTTTTCCAAACACGAACGTATAGCGTAATGCAGTTTTGGGAATACAGGGATTGCTTTTAAGATCAAATTCGATTATTTTCAAAACGTGTTGTGCAGGTTATCAATTGAAAAGCATTCTTCTTATTATACATTTTTCGTTCTTATATCCAAGTCTCTCGACTCCTAATGAAAAAAAATTACTTAAAATTTTGCTGTGCTTAAATGTTAACTTTTTATAATCTACAAATAATAGGTCATAGATGACAAGGCAACGGTCTTAAAATATGTAATCATATTTTAAAAAAACGGTATAAGTAAAAGATATTCACGATTTGAAACCCTCTGACGTAACGCACGTAACTTGCATTTAAACTAAATAAATACTTAGTTAAAATTAAATAAAAGTATCAAATGAGATCGCACTCTTTTATTTATTAACTGTACTTTGAGTAAGGGACTTAACTAAAATCCAACAACGATTCTTCTTTCAAGAACTGAGATAGAATGCTATGGAATCGCGAAACTACATTTACAATCATTTACCACCCATGACCATCAAGTACATTGCATATCAATTTGAACCACCAGCTTTATACCATCACTATTCTCGGAATAATACGCCGCGTATTATAACAGAATTTTAGGCAATTTACGAATCTTTTAGAGACTTTCGTTACGAAACAATTATTCTTTTAATTTTCTGTAGTTCTTTTAATTTTCTGTAGTTCCAAGTTTGACTCGGAATAAACTTACTTTTTTATTGGATTTCTTCGCAGCAAAAAGCTTCATAATGAACAGTTAGAGCAGATTTCTCGTTAAGTCTTTGTGATAAGTAGGGAATCCGTACAACAATCTTTGCCAACGGATTTTAAAACACGCAAGCTGTGCCGCATATTTTTTCCCCTTTTTAATTTCTTTCGTTTGTCGCTATTGATAATTAACTTACTTTTGTTGTTATTTATTATACTTGTCGAATATTTTAAAAATGTATTGGTTTTAACTTAATCTTCGTAACTCCAAAATACCTGCATTATAAAAATATTTTTCACTGACAATGACTGTGCAAATGGATAGACCATTCGTATACACGTAACTTTTGTATATTTATAAAATTATTGTATTACATATTCAGAGATCATACTGAAAATAAGACGACGCAGTCTTTGTGGCCGACCACAAAGTCTGACTGTTCAAAGCAAAGGTACACCAAGTTTTTTTATCTATATAATCGTATTAAAACAATTGTTATAAAGGTATTGTTCTCAAAAAGAACATTTTAATGAAATATGGTAACAATTCCAAATTTGATCAGAACATTCGAAGCCTTTCCTACGGTCGACAAATTTTTTTGGAAAGTCCTAAAGAATATGTAAGGACTACAAGATCACTAATCATTTTACTTATAGGGTAATAATAGCATTGTTGGGTACGGAAAAACCACGAAAGGTTCTACCCCCTTTACATATAGCACTGAGTAACAAAAGAAAATGGAAGAAAAAATATGGAATTACGCACATTTATATAATAAAATTTGGGTCGAGATGTTTATCAAATCATTCATCAGGCGTAACGCGTGAGGAACTGAGTTGGAAGTAGGCTAGCAACGTCACAATTCAAAGGTACCTTACAAAAGCAGGTAACAACAAAATCGATAAGCTGATTACTGTTTGAGTGCACGAACGAACGGTAGCGTAGAGGCAGTGGGGAGGCACCTCCACAGTATATCGTGATGCAGTGCAATTATTGTACAGCAAGTAGTCCAAGGACGAAGCCCGATCTAAAGGCCATGCACCTTAATGCCTGCTAAAGAAAACAAGCCGGTAATTATTCGACATAACTACAAAGTTAGCGCTAAATTTCTACCAAGCAAATGCTGATACACTTTACACTATACTTCGATTTAGCGTACATATTTGTAGTCTACCTACTAAAACAAATGTAGTTATTACTATATTTAAATATTTCCTTATTTACAAATTAAGTTATCATTTTTCTCTCAGTAAAAGAAAATATCTGCATACTAAATTTTGTAATTTAAATGTAAAATGTTCTTAAACTCTTAATGGTCCATCCTGTTGGGATTACAATTATTTTGTTTCGCCAAAACAATGGTCATTTTTGACTAATGCCAAATAGGACATTCCAATGCAAAACTGGTAAATATGTATCCTCAAAAATTAATTTATAACGATTTATAACTTTAGGCACATGTCCCATGTACTTATGCGTTGCTACAAATAAAGACAAAAATATATTGATTGTGTTCATTTTAGTCATAGTCCTCCAAAGTTCATTTGAAATTGATCTCTGAATTTGTAATTTTCTGTTAATTGTATAACAAAAACATGAATAATATGTTTATAAGTGTATATTATATGTATTTTTAACATTAGGCTTAATTTCCTTACAACGTTCTTAAATATTATAATATTTTAGAACAATTTATCTTTTAGCTCACCCAATAATTTAACCATTTGCAATATTCGAAAGGAGCTTGGGAAGTCGTACCGAATGTAAATTTGTAGATTTCGCCCAAAAATCGCGATGCTACGTGGATCGAGCGGAAGATTGATTGATTGAGATTTGTATCAATCGACATTTATTGCGAAATCATAATGAGAACGTAAAATGTAGATATGGGTTTCGGATATTTATGAATGTTCCTTTAAACTGAAATGAATTTTTTGGTCGTATAATGTTTTCGTCGATATTTATGTACATAGGCGTGCGGGATGAACATAAGTTTGGTACCAGTTTTTACGTTTATATGCATGTATGTAAAATTGATTTTGAAAATTGACTTTAAAGCCACTGTTAAACTGTCTGCTCTTACTGCTCTTAATATAGCTCTCTTTAGGAGTAATAACTTTTGTAATTTGGAATTGTAATAATGTTTGGTCTCGAAAGGTCCTTTGCCACATCTAATTCTGCACTATAGCAAAGGTCTGTTGCATACTTCCAAGTGGTGTAGGTGTCTAAATGCAGGATGTGTTTCAATTTGGGTGTTTTTATGGAATGCAGCACACTTCTGTTCTGTGCTTGATTTCGGGAAGAACTACTAATAGAAAAATTTTGAAAATAAAGAAAAAATTTAGCATGAAACATAAATGTCCATGGATGGCAGGATCCACTTACTATTTAGTTGTTGACTTCACTAACTCTCGTTTACTACATTTTTGCAACTAAACAGTGTGTAAAATGCATCAAACATTTTATTATATCATTCTAAAATTGCAGATTATGAAGTCGGTTAAAAAGTAAATTCATGAATTTTATACACGTGTAAAACTTTTTAAATTACATTTTGAAATTTACAGAGTAGTTAAATACGCTACCGTGATAGTTTTTGCATTTTCTAAATATTGAGGTAACGCGCCTCGTGTTGACTTTAGCCGCTGTTGAAGCTTACTGAATTGATATAAGACCATCTAAATATTTTGAATATATTTTTTATCGCATAAAGATAGCAAAGGAGCTGGAGCATGCATGTTATCTTATTATATTATGTTATAAAATTGTATAATGCCATTTTATACATTATAAAATATTATATATTAGTAGATATATTAGTACTCGTACAGCTTTTGCCGACTGAAAAGCGTCCCGGGTCGCCTCTTAGTCGCTCTCAGATTCGCCTCACGGCTCAAATCTGCCCTGCCCTGCAATAACCATTCTAGAGGCTAAAGTCACACTTCGGTTAGGAAGGGTAGGACATCCCAGCAATATATGAACAACAATGTGCTTTGCAGGTGATGCACCGACGATGAGTCGCCGTGCGCGGCCGTGACATGGGAGCGCAGGCATGGGCTGGCGCGCCGAGCAACCGCCGCACATCGCCGCCGGCTTGCTCCTGCTACTGCTAGTCAACTTGCCGGGTGAGTGCTGCAGTCCACTGGGGGTCCCAACCGTACTATATTCTGCGTACTAGATATGTTGGAAACGCACGTAGAATGCTGATTCAATGCTCTTTATTATGCCCTTGAATTTAGATTTCAACAAAATCAAAAATCGAAGGGCGAGAACATTAAAACAAAGTAGAACTTTATTTAGATACTTTATTAGTAGATACTTTATTATTTAATCAGACATAAATGGTAAGAAATAATCTGTTATAAAATAAATTTGTTTTCGTATATTTTTTGCTTATCCGTAAAATATCTATTATGTTTGAATAAGTACTATTCTAGATAAAGCGTTGGCAGCCCTGGTTGACATTAAATGTTGTGGCTGAAATTGCCACTTGCCTGGTACATTCTGATATACGCTTATCCACTGTGGGATATACTTATTTACCATAGTGGGGTTAAGCATTCCTGATAAATCCAATAAATTGACATCTCATTTCAGACTCGAACGTACCTACGATAATTTATAAAAAAACTCAAAATAAAAACTGAGCATATACTTATTTTCTTAAATTACATTTGATTTTACATTTTGATTCACTAGACTTTGATAATTTATCAACCCTAGGTAGTATGTATACAACAAGTATCGATCGCTTTCCATGTTCCTCCATCCACGCGCACGGCCTGTACAACTTTGCCTTGGAAGACGTGGTGCCAGAACTATAGCTGTGGAGTGCTAATAATAAAAACCTGCAATAATATCTGCATATTTTTTAATATTTCGAACATACACAATCTAAATTGCACTAAGGGCGACTAAGGCAAGACCTCTTTAAGTACGACCCTTAGCTCTTGTCAAGAGAAGGGTGCGTCAGTCAAGACTAATGACGTATGCCAGCAATTATCAACAATACTATTTAGGCTTAAATTACAAACAAGAAATCAAGCACGTACAGGGGATAACAAACCTCTTAAGCAACACTCGAACCTCAATCATGAGATTATCATAAAGTTTTATAAAAGTTTACCACAGATTTGCTACTATTTCAGAAATCATACGCCAAAACAAAAGAAAACACACGTTTTTCGTACTCATCAAATAGAAAGCGAAAACATATCGAGTGTAATTACGACCATAACGTAAGTCGGTCGAAAATGTTCGACAACCGACCTTGGTTAACTTAGTGGACGTGTCATTAGCACCACTACAAGGCGTGGTTGTATCAAATAACACGTTAATATTTCTGAGGTGGAATGTTCTGTGAAAACTTTTACCGTAGGTACTCTACATTCATTAAGTGATAGTAAATATTGTGGGCATCTTTTATATAATAATGTATCATAATATGTTTTATAGTAAGTTTTACAATAGGGCGACGTTGTTATAGTAACTTGCCACCAAGATCACCAAGATGCTGTGCACATCACAGCCATCCTCGGCGAGAGCGTCGTGTTCAACTGCCAGGTGGACTTTCCCGAAGACATCCCCGTGCCGTACGTGTTGCAGTGGGAGAAGAAGGTAGGCGAAACGGTACGACGGCCCACACTCCACTCTTACAATACAACGCTGCTCATCTACCGTGTACTATTTCTGTTCAGTAGAGAACGGCTCGTCCCCGCGACGCGCCACCAGACTGTAAAGTATAACTTGAGTGCCTGTGTAGGCGACTCGTCTTCTCGTCTTCTCGTATTGTCCCGTGCTAGTGGTACGCGCGGGCGCCGCGGGCCGGGGGCGCCTCGCCGCGCACCCTCGCCCCGCGCGCGCCTCGCTAACGCCTTTTATGTATTGTGTCTGCCTCTTCAGCGTTATTGCCTTCTTGTATCTGCCGCGTTTGCCACCCCACCGACCGGTCGAACACCACAGTAACAAAGGCCTTCAGAGCGAGTCCGAGAGAGCAGCAGACCCCCGTTAGACGAACAAACACAACACAACCACATTACATTTACGATAATTTTATTTCAATTTTAAGTATACTTAAGACTTTTTTTTCTGGGTGCACCGAGTTTTCCTGAAAATTAGCATTGGGAGCACGTTGTACTCGTAGCTTACACGGCTGACACGGGCACGCGCACTCCCTCGCGCACTGGCGGCGGTTCTGTCTGTTTCTCTCTTCCTGTGGCTGTGGGCTTCTCCCACGCACTCTTGCCAACTTAGAGTTGTGTACAGTTGCATCGTACCTTGACGTCATATCGTGTGTATTGGACGTACTGTTGCATGTTGCAATCTTTTCGTTTCTATGTTTATTTTCCTTTGCATGTTTTATTTTGTCATAACCACACGTTATTTAGTTATAGGTATTAGAATACTGTTACGTTGAGTATCATTATTTAACATGCTTTTAAGAAACAAAGTAATAGAGAGTATAAACCGTATACTTACAATGACTCGTTACTAGAAGCCTTATGTACGTACCTACCGAGTTGAAGTACATAACCTGCATGCTTTGGTAAACGAAACTGTAGAGTTGGTTGTGTAACAGCATCGAAAACGTATTCAAAGCGCTGTTACAAGGTTAATAAGACACCATCACTTTCTGTTGTTTTGCATCATGTTTATTTTGTCGTGATCATTGTATTCATAACTGTGCGTATATAATCGAGTAGGTAGACGTAATGTGAGGTACGTAGCTGTGTCGCGCCAGTGGGGGTTAGATTTTCATCAGTATTGTCGGTGTGTAGGGGCAGGACATCCCGATCTACATCTGGTACGAGAGTTACCCGACGCACAGCGGAGAGGGTTACGAGGGCCGAGTGTCGCGCGTGGCGCCGGACTCGCCGTATGGCGCCGCCAGTCTCAACCTCACCAACATCCGCGAGTCCGATCAGGTACAACACCAATATTTATGACCAATTTACTTTCTGCGATCCTATGTTGAGTCACCTATATTTTACCCATATAGGTGACGAAAACTACTGTACTTTTGTCCGACAGACGACACGTCGGGAGACTCCAGCAACTTACACGACGCGTAACAAGTCTGCCTATTTTGTCGATTGACTTGATCAACTTTAGAAAATGTGTAGTCCATGTCATACCTTATTTATTTCTTTGTACTGTTAAGCGAGTACTAGCAATTGACATGACAGCCATAATACTAGGTTCAAATGCAAAAGGTGTTGGGTTCGATTCCTTTCATCAATGGTGTACGTATAAAAACATTTAAGTACCTACATTAATACCCCCGTCATTATAACCATAATCACCTAGATATTTATAAACGTCGATCCATTTACTTAACGTGCAATTAATATTTTATGGCTTAAAGCCAAAGCTATAATTAAGCTTTTCATACACACACGACAATATGTGACAAGTAGAAGTGTACTGAAAAATATTGTTGCGTAATTTTTATACATACTCGAATTTTCTATGATAATCTAATGTTAATGTGTCAATGCTGCTCGTGGACATGTATATATATATATTCGGACATACACATAAACCCTAAATAATATATATACCTGTGCAGGATTTGCACCTTTCTCACCAAAATATTATTATAATAAAG
>DWNR01005511.1:0-10121 GCA_018250455.1 Polygonus leo
GCAATAATTTATGAATATTGTTATATGTGTATACTCTTCTGCTAAAAATGCAACCACAAATGGGCATTCTCCTTTCCTATGAGAATAGCAATAGACTGATAATTGTATATTAAAATTAAAATAAATTAAAAATTAAAAATATATATTTTAGAAGTTACACGAAAGAAACAAAAGCAATCTTATTATCTTTATATACCAATTTTTCCGAATGAGAAAAATACTCATGTATCTGTACGTAACATTAAGTAGGTATGTAAGATATTTTGGTATGCATACAATACTTAAACGAGAAAGAAAAACTTGTAAACATAACATGTGTTACGTATACGTGGACGAGGTTGCGAATTACTGGCCGCATACTACTGACCATGCAAATTACACTTTGCATGATCTATATGCAGATCTGAAACAAATAGCGTATCTAAACAAACACAAAGGACTATGCATAAAATTTCATTGAATTAAAATGCAAATGAGAAAAAGTGTAAAAACTGGGATGTAAAAGTTAATAACGTTGTGGATGAGTAAAATAACCTAACGTGACTTTTATACTTTTTTACTTTTTTATTTTTTTTTTTACTTTTTTTTTGATACCTATACTATTCCACGTCAAATGAATTTGTGGAACCGATTTCTTGTTTCCACTTTAGATGTGATTCACGGCGTGATACAACACAAGGCGAATATCTCTGCCTCAGGTTTAGCGACCAATGAACCTTAGGTAAGATTCAATTGTACTCCGGGTTGATTACAACCGTACCATCTTATACTCGTACCATGCTGACTCATTTGCTTAGATTTAAAAATTACATCGAGCAAAACCAATGATAACGCTTGATGGTAACTCATAACCATCAATGGTACATCGGATGGAGGCAAAAACAAGCATGACTACGAAATTTTTGTAGTTAATGAAATACATGATTAGAAATTATGTTTGTTTAATATTAAGTACCTACATATTAAATAATACATAAACATTATTTGCTAATTTATCGGCTAACCGTACACTATTGCATTTGTAAAAAATGTCTCCAAGCTGACTTTACTGTAACGTCGTATAACTTATTTGTCTCTTAAATTGCCGCGATTTCTGAAAATGTATAATAAAAGGCGAGCGAGGAAAAGTATGTCAACAAAGCTAACATAAAATCAACAACAGACAAAAGACGCTATTATGCTTCTTAGACATAAAGCATAAGTCGTAAATCGTCGAAAAAATCCATACGCCATTTCCTGCAGCGATCAAGATGACAGCCTCTAAAAACGGCACTCGGCTCGGTCAAGTTTCGTTAGTTTTTCCAACACTTTAGTAACACGAGAATGGGATTGGAACTCTGTGTGCTTGTTTCCATTGACTAGTTTGGTGCGATAAAACTGTCGTCGTAGTACGTCACATACTTACTTGCGGTGTCTGTTGTAGAATTAGACAACATTTTGTTAAGTTTAATGTCCTGTAGCCAAATAATGATTATTTTATTATAGAGTATGTATATAATACAGTGATAAACTGTATGGAATATCTAACTTAAGTCATGCCTAAGTTTGATCACAGATGCGCTGCTACCGCTGAGGACTAATGTGGTCGCCTCGTGTACAAGTATACTCGCTGGCATCCACGCCTCTAAAACCAAAACACAAGAATTGCTTCACGGAAGATTATGAGGGTGTACCAGTAAATAATTACCATTGAAATAAAAATAGTGATAGCCTAATGAGTTCTCACCATTTTAAGAGGATTTTATTATAAATCATTTTTCACGTCACTTCAAAATATTAAGTTAAGTCAGTCAATTCTTACTAAGCTAGAGTACAGTCTACTAATTCAGGAAGGAGACCCAAAGAAAGAAACAGATTTTGGATAGGACGACAAGCAGCTTAGTTATGAATCTTGCTAATCGTTTACACTTCGAGAGTGGAAACACGCCGTCTAAAATGGAATGGGGCGACGGGGAGTTGGGTAGCAACGACACGCTGTGTAATCTCAAGTTAGCGAGCAATTTGGTGTTTGCTTTCAGCGATGCAGCTTTGACTATCGGATTGTCTTTACGTTAGGGAAAAACTCCGAAGAACGAGTACTTGGGAATGAACGTGCCGTTCCTATTTGCGATTAGATAAGTTTCTCAGTACGGTGGTGCAATTCGAAAACGTCGTTCGGGAACGATTTCGAAAATGTTAAGGTAACTTGTGTGTGGAATTACACAAGTTGCAACGGTGCAAGTTTTAAAAAGACACATTGTGGAGCTGGCGGACAAAATTGCGGACGAAAAGTACATTTGTAAAATATTCAATTTTAAAGTTATCAGAGGAAAAAAATCTCAGTTTAGTATCAAAAAAACAAAATTCACATGTCAAGCACAACTTCTCAAGATTAGAATGATCCAGCCCTCTCTATAATGTCGAGATACAGGCTTTACCTTCCTTCACGAGGTAATATTTTTGTATGACACTTATATCTACTGTTAAAATTCAGACTATTCAAACATAATCCCTCAGCGTATGCAGCTTGAATCTTACTGATAGGCTTAATATGCCAAGTATTTCCTTCAACATGTACTATGTTGTTGTCTGTGTTATATTCTGTGTAAATTGTTAACAAATAATACCTAGTAGTAACTAGTAGTAGTACTAGTATTGCTGTTGCGATTTAACCAACATTGGCTCTCGACCAGAAGCCGACCAGGTACCTTTAATTTCGCGTGCACGTACAGTGCCAGCAGATTTATTCACCCGCACGAAGTGACTAATGGAACTAATATGTTTTATGAAAGATTTTTCTGTCGCGTAAGAATGTCGATTCAAACAGAAGACATAAGTAGCAAAATCTAGTTGCTAGACTATTGCTGTGTATAACGAACTTGTTAACAAATAATTCCTAGTAGTAACTAGTAGTAGTACTAGTATTGCTATTGCGATTTAACCAACATTGGCTCTCGACCAGAAGCCCGCGAAATTAAAGGTACCTGTCCACCTTTAATTTCGCGTGCACGTACAGTGCCAGCAGATTTATTCACCCGTACGAAGTGACAAATGGTACTAATATGTTTTATGAAAGATTTTTCTGTCGCGTAAGAATGTGCATGTGCACTGGTAATAATTTACAAATTAACAAATTTATTATACCCGCGTGGCGCTGCGGTCACCACGCCGGTCTGCCGCGCAGAGGGTCCCGGGTTCGATTCCCGGCCAAACAGAAATTTGAATGATGAATTTTGAATTCCTGTTCTGGGTCTGAGTGTTCGTCCATACGTCTTATGTGTGTCATAGTATCCACGACACAGGGAATCCTAGTGTTGGGCTATGAGTGTATAAGGTGTTATATAAAGTAATTCATATGTACTTTATAGTGGCGTTAAGGTTTTATTAATACAATTTTTTAGTTAGAATATTATTTGAAGTTAAAAAATCTATTTGTTATTTTAACTTTCTTTATGTTTACTACGTCAGGTTTAATTTCTAAAAATAATATTTTTACCTAGTTGGGAAACGTTCAAGTATTTACACAAATGGAGATTTTTACGATCTAATACTATGAATTTCATGATACATGAAAGATTAACCTTTTAAGAACTACTAAATACTAAACTGTCACTTTACCAGCTGGTAAAACAGACGTAGTTTGATCTGAAACGTACTACCGCCACACTCATAATCCTCCGTGAAACAATACTTACTAACTCTGGCTATACTTGCATACGAGGCAAATATTATTGTCCTCAGGGTAGCAACACATATTTGCTTAACCTAAGATACGATTCAATTATACTTGGGCGATGATGATTAATGCCCATGGACATCAAATGGACTCATGCTCTTTTGTTGCTCTTATATTATATACGACTTTCATAGTTATGTATTACGACATTATAAAATCGTAAACATAACAAACACTTTGAAATTTGTAAATGAATTCATTAAGAGAAATAGTTTCACAAAACCATTCAGACATTCTAATTTATTTCACAAACAATTTCCTTCACAAACATGATTGAGTTCAAAGCAATAAGCATTGTCAATTTTATTAAGGAATTTAACAAGAACGTTGAAGGAGCCAACGGAATGCAGTCGTAGAATTTTCCAAATAATTTGGATTCTATTCACGAAGCGAACAAGCGTCGAATAAGGCGGGCGCGCCAAATGAACCGGACCGAGGTGCATTATGTTCCGTACAACGGAACACTCATTGAAATATAACGCCAATCTTTTGTGTTTCATCTATATATAAATAAAATGTGAGCGCTCTTTGTTTAACATTTTTATTATTGATATTTGTATATGTAGTTTTTGATTGAAATCTATGCATTTTTCATATACATGCTGCAATAGGCAGGTCGATAGTCGGTTAATTCAAAGTCAGACTCCGCAGACAGAGGGTTCCTCCGTACCAACAGATAGCGTTGTTACGAATTGGAAAGTAGTTTTATACAGAGGCTTAGATAATTCGCCTAAACTACCGATTACTTGTATGGGAAAGTAAATTTCAACTTTTTTTTATTTTCAGTGTTTGTTGATTAGAGTTATCTATATTTTGAGAAAATATCAAGAATCTGTTACGCTTCAAAAGATATAGCCCACAGACAGACTAATGGACGGACGGACAGCGAGAAATGAACGTATAATCATTGTACGAAGGCTAATAACGTCGAACAAGGCGGGCGCGCCAATAAACCGGATCGAGTTTTAATCTGTTTCGTACAACGTAAAACTCATTGAAATATAACGTCAATATTTTGTGTTTCATCTACATAAAAAAATTGAGAGCCGTTTGTTAAATATTTGAATTTTTGTATCGGTTGCTTTTGATTGGAATCCCCGCGTTTATCATACACGTACTAAAAGGCAGGTACATAATAATTGGCCTATTGAAAGTCGGACTTACATACGGAAGGTTCTGTACCAAAAGATAGCGTAGAGAATATTTGGAATGTAGGTTTATTCAGAGTTCCAAATAAGTCGCCGAAAAGCTGTTTTTCACCATATTTATGTTTTCAATATTTGCTGTTTATAGTTTACATATTCTATGAAAATGTCAAGTATTACGGTTCAAAGACGGACAGTGGAGTCTTAGATATAGAATCCCGTTGATACCCTTTAACAACGAAACCTTAAAACAAACGAACAAAAACGTGCGTATGAACGTTCTTAGAAGGCAAACAAGCGTCGAATAAGGCGGGTGCGCCATATGAACCGGACCAAGGTGCATTGTGTTCCGTACGACGAACCACTCATTGAAATATAACGCCAATATTTTTTGTGTTCTATCTATATAGCGATAAAAATGTGAGTATTTTTGCATCGGTACAATCAAAATTCACGCGTATTTCATATTGATACATACTAGAATAGGCGGAATCGGACTCCGTACCCGCAGATAGCATTGTGACCAATAAGAAAGTAGTTTTATACATAGTTTTAGGTGATACGCTGAAAATACCAGTTTCTGGGCTCGGGAATTCATTAAACTTTCCGGATGAAACACAAAGCGCCCACAAACAACTTTTGCGAAGTGGAAATGGCGTAGCGGTACAGAAAATAGAATAACAGATACCATATTCTATTATAGTTATAAACACAAAGACAGTGACAGACAGACAAAATCCTGAAAAAATACAATTCACATCATACAACAATAATTATTTAAAGCTGCATCACAATGACGTCACGCGCACTTCCTGCTGGCGCAACATTTGAATCCGTCGCCATTTTTTAAAATGTGCCGTCGCATGAAACGTCACATCCGGTTTATCTCTGGTCGCTTTTCATAGATATTTCGATGCAAAATAAATCTACATTGTTGGAAAATGTGCAACTATTACTGTAACTATAACAGTAGGTAGATATAGTTTTACTGTTGGCTTATATTTAAATTTATTGCAATTTATACTTATATATTTCGACGTTTAAATTATATTAATTGACCTTAAATAATGAAAAAATGCGTTAAATTCGTGTTTGTATAAGGAGAGTTATGAAAGTGGAAGAAGCTAGGCAAGTATGTCAGAACCGTTCCATTTGGCACTCGACACTCTCTGCCTACCCCGTTAGGGATTTGGCGTGAAGATGTGTGTGTGTGTGTGTGACCTTAAATAATAATTGTAAAGTGTGTGTTTTCTATTCTTGATGAGAGAAAAAATATTTTAATTTTACTAATTTGATAATAAAATACGGTGCATTTATTAGTAAGTATTAATAGAATTCAAATATATTGGCTGGCTATGGAAACTCTGGATACCAACAAATACTTACTTAATTAACCTTTAATCTCTTCTCACATTTCTATTCTAATTTTTTCGCATATATTCATGGGATCATCAGCTTATCCATGGCAAATACTTGCCATGGATAAGCTAATAACTCGTTTATTACTTCAATTACATAAATAAATAAGTAACACGTTCTACACTCACATCCCCACAATCTCAATAAATATCCCCTGTTTCATAGGTTCCATGGATACACACAGAGAGATTACATTCGATTTAGCCCTGACCCAGAACATAAATCTAAATTAATCCTTCATAGATTGACTTTTTCTGTCTGATTCCTGGACGGGAATCAAAAGCTGGACCTTACGTGTTAAACCCATACGGTAATCGTTGCGTCAATAATCAACACCATAACCCATTTCTTACCACATAGTCCATAAAGTTTATATTATACCTACTTCACTAATTTTACAGCGACGATATTGTGATGCCAGTAAATGTATTGTTATGAAGTTAGTAATTCTGGACTCGTTCCAACTTGCAATTGAATTGTTTTAATTTTTGATGTATTTGGCACTACTATTTTAGTTTTCATGCAGTCAAAATGGGAAGTTATATAGTAAGAATATTTTATTATCTTAATATTGAAGACAAACAGACGTTGACCTATCATGGAAATTAACCGAAAAATATATGTATACTATACATATAAGAATACTATCCTGAAGACTACAAGTATCTTATCTCTCAAGTTAAGTCAACTTATAGTCATAAAAGTGCAAAATTTCATTAAAATATGTTTATTACTATCAGAGATTAGCGTGAACGAACATACTGACCCATTTCCTAAGTTGAAAGAAAATCTGTGTAAATTTAATCAAAGTTAAATTAAAAGTTTTTCATTTTTAGCGCTTATCTTGTACAAAAATTTTGTATTTAGTAAGGAAGTATTTATTTCTTTAGTTAAACATAACGGAGTCAAGGTTCAGTGAGTTGAACTTATAAATAAGCATGTTTATTTTAATATGGGTAAAACATATATTAAATGGTAATATAACCTAACCATAATGAGTGGTCTTTTAAATTAAATGAATGTGCTATAAATCGCACTTACCTATTATTAATATCCGGATAACCGGTGGGATGTGGAGGTATCTGCGAGGATAGGCGAGTAGCCGTCAGTTGTTTCACAGTTGATTATCCCCGCACGGCTCAGTGCCTCGGACATAATGCTTGCGAACAACGGCTTTTAAACATTTTAATACACGTAGTCATAAGGTAACGATGTAAAAACCGTTATATTACTATTTTCAGACACAGATTGTTGGTTCTTTTATATCATTTGTTGACACTCACATATATACATGTATGTGATTTTATTTCCTTTATACTTTTCTATAAATAGAAGAAGTATTGAAATATACACCTTTTTAATGGGGACCAAATTCGTCATAAATTATTTTAAGTCCAGCATTATGTACTTCGAAATAAGAAACTTTCTTTAACATAAGTTATATCTGTATTGCAATCATTAACTTTTATTTGAGTGGTACAAAAATCGTTGTTAAAACACAATGTACACGGTATAACCGGCACATACCTATTAATATCCGGATAACCGGCGGGATATGGAGATGTCTGCAAGGACAGGCGAGTAGCCGTCAGTTGTTTCACAGTTGATTATCCCGGCACCTCGGACATTATGCTTCTAAACAACGGCCTTTGAACATTTTAATACAGTTACTTGTAAACTATCGATGCATAATATCTATATAAAATCTTTTGTCGTTACTTGTAATAATAATAACTTTTGCCAAGATAGTAAACCAAAATTTATATCATCTCTAATTTCAATATAAGTAGAATTACCATGTACTATAATGGTTACCTTTATTTTAATAGAACTTATATTAAAATAATTAAAAAAAAAACTACGTACACTTTATAACTGGCTTATATCTATTAATATCCGGATAACCGGCGGGATGTGGAGGTGTCTGTGAAGACAGGCGAGTAGCCGTCAGTTGTTTTACAGTTGATTATCCCCGCTCGGCTCAGTGCCTCGGACATAATGCTTCCGAACAACGGCTTTTAAACATTTTAATACACGTACTAGTAACGTGTAGGTGTAAAAACTGGTATTGACATACCAGACATAATTATACCATCGCTGAATTTATCATAGAACTTTATAATGAGAATAATTTCGTCATGCATTATTTTGATAAAACTGTATTGGTCTACGCGGCGTACGCCTGGTTTAGCATTAGTTAAAAATAAAAATATTTTTCTAACATAAGTAATACGTCTATTGTAATCTTGGCCCGTTACTTGGCCGGTAATGTTAAATTCTTTGTTAAAAACGCAATATACACGCTATAACCGGCACATACCTATTAATATCCGGATAACCGGCGGGAGGTGTCTGTGAGGACAGGCGAGTAGCCGTCAGTTGTTTCACAGTTGATTATCCCCGCACGGCTCAGTGCCTCGGACATAATGCTTGCTAACAACGGCTTTTACACATTTTAATACACGTCCTCGTATATACGTATTAATGTAAAAACCGTTATATTTGAACCATTTTACAGGTGGTAGAACTCATGTAGTTCGACCGGTGCCACTTCCACCCTCATAATCCTCCGTGAAGCAATTTATTATGTTTCGGTTTGGAGAGGCGTGATTGCCGGCTATACTAATACGCGAGGCGAACATCTTAGTCCTCAAGGATAGCAAGGCATCTGTGATCAAACTTAGGTATGACTCAATCGTATTTGAGGATGATTACTGATGTCCATGGACGGCAGTGACCACTTACCATCAAGTGGACTGCATGCTCGTTTGCTACCTTTACACAATAAAAAAAAACACACTTTCAGACAAAGATTGAAAGTTATGTTTGTTTTATTTCGTTTTTATTAAACCCTTTTTTTAATATTTTTAATAATAATAAGAATAGACTGAATCTATTATTACAGTAACCGTATAAATATTTTTTTAACTATTTGTCCGGGTACTGTACTTTAATGGACACATTTGTACATGATTTACGGTTAAATAAAATAATATTAGACATCCGATTACTGTACAAATTACGTATTATTATTTTATTTATCCGTAAATTATGTACAAATGTGTCCATTAAAGTCTACGTTGAAACTGTTCTTACCTCAATTACTTCATCATCATCATCTTCTTTGTTAGAACTGAGTAATGAAAAGACGGAACTTATCGGAAAGATTCCGCTTGGCCAACAACTGACATTTAAATAAATGTCATAATCCGATTACTCTTTGTTAAAACAAATGTCAGTATTTATACCCGGACGACTAGTTCTAAATTATTCGTATAGTTATCGGACTAATAGTCATTTCGAATAAGAATATAACCTAATTAGTAATACCAATATTATTTACTCACTAAGCTGTATTTAGGATAGCCTAGTCGTTGTGTATTTAAACCAATTTTTTTCTCGTTTAACAAAAAGAAATATTGCGAGGACACATACACGCCTAAGAAATTATAAAAATCAGAGTCTTACCTTATATATATAAAACAACAACATTATATTACATAACATTATAATACAATATAATCCATAGTTATCTTGTCTGTTTCACAAGCCCCTGAGGACAGGATTGGACAACTCATTCAGACATGTTAGCTAAGAGCTCTCTAGAATTCGAGTACAGATTAATCAACATGGCCGAACAATGGTCCAAAATTTATATAAGGTAGGCTAATTTGTGCAAGCAATTAGTTATCAACCGCTTAAAAAAACGTCAGACTATCAATTTAATCGATTTTTCGAAAGGGTTCATAGTCATCTATACATATGATAAAGCTAAAGATGGTCGAAAGTCTGTACATGGAAGATATTCAAAAAAAAGTTGGCTGGGCATACTTAGGATCGAT
>DWNR01005512.1:0-10121 GCA_018250455.1 Polygonus leo
TAAAATGGGATACTTTTTATCAACCATCCACGCGAAGTCCGACATCCGCGCGGACGGAGTCGCGGGCGGAAGCTAGTTTATATTAATACTGTCAATTTTATATTTAAAAGGTCCTTTATAAAAAGTACCACTTACTCTCGTGTAAAGGGTTGAATAGTATGCATTTTGGCAAATGCCAAATCCGTTCATATGATTGACGGCGAATACTTAAGATGTTTACAGACAAAACAAGAAATAAACCGAATATCGAACGGAAGCCCTAGTGGATATTGACCCTTTGAGACCCTTGCCCAAATACAATGAAGGACCAACAAAAATAGAGAGTAAGGAGCGCGCGCCGACACATCTGCCGGTCACTATCGAATAAATCTACTAAAATAATATTTTTATTTTGATTACGCATGCACGGGTTAGGCAGATGTTAGACGCATGGTTCATAGACAGCAAGTTCTTCGAACATGTTTCATTGTATTAGACAATTTGCTTGAAGTCCGCTGACGCCCGGTTTCAGTAACGTAATAATATATAACCCTTAATGGAAGTTAAAATAGGTACTAACATATATATAGATCTATTTAATAAATTGGTTTTCCTACCTATTGTTGTTTGTATTTGATGTTTGTATTTGGTATTTATACGGTTGTTAAAATTTGGAAAAAAATTGACAAATACGTACCATTGGTAGCTACTTAAACATCTAGTAATGGTAAATTACTAAAACCCGCTGTTAATTGACACCCTGTTGTCATTATCTATATGTATTAATTAAGAAGCATATTATTAATTATGATGTAAATAAAGAAATACAGCAAAACATAACTCATTAAATTTAACAGTAAATTCCTTATCCTTTAGTAATGAAGAAAATTTCTGGTGTTCATGCACATGTCCACGTTCGGAACTTGAACAATGGACTTTAATTGTGAATCAGATAAAATCATTATACGTATTTTGTACAACCAAAACATAATTATTGTAATGATTTAAATTTATTTACATAATGATGCAATGTGTTTCATATTTGCGCGTTGTTATCATGCTTGTATCGTTAAGATGATGCATTGTTGTGATTGGGGCTAACCGATTACCATATGAGGCTATATTAATTACATAAATTTACTTTAAGTATTTGTAACATTTCCATATGAGCTTCCACGCTTGGTCATACGACCGTTCGTATTTCCAGCAAATGTGGCATGATCTGCTGTGGCATTCTCGGAACACTAGTTACAGAAAAAAAAAACTTGTGATGAAAAGATCTTGACTAAATATATTTGTGTATGCTTCAAATGTATTTATATCCTTGTTGTTGCTGATAGTTTGTTGGTTGTTCTTAGTGGCCGTGTGTGCTACATTCTAAGGGCTGTTTTAAGTCGCCAGTCACTGTTTAAGCCGATAGTGCTGTAATAGGGTACGCATATTATCTACTTATTGACTGAGTACAAGGTGTGAGAGTCACTTCGGGGTGTATTACACGTAGTGATTTAATAAGACCATTCATGGGTTAGAATATTTTAATTCGTTTTGGAGAGTACAGCTCACCGAAGGGTATTGTTGTAATATTTAAATATCATTAGTTTTTGGTACATTCAAGGTTTATGAAAATAGTTTGATTAGAAGTTTTCGAATGATTTATAACTTCAATGAAAAAGACATAGCCATAAAATATATTTGCCAGGTGGCAGAACTCGTTTATTTCAACCGGGGAGGTACCACCGCCAACCACATAATACTCCGTAAAGCAATTCTTGTATATCGGTTTGGAGAGGGATGGTTGCAGGCTATGCTTATACACGAGGTGAACATCTTATGCATGTGTGATCAGGCTTAGGCATGATTTAATTGTACTTGGAGATGAATATTAATGTCCATGGGCAGCAGTGACCACTTACCATCAAGTGGACTGTATACTCGTTTGCTACCTTTATACGATTAAAAAATCAAACAGTGGCAAGTGTGCCAAATATACACTCAGTGTTTGATATTTTATATCTAATTCCTTAATGTAGGTATGCATGTATCTAGCGCCCTACAAGTTCCTATTAACTGCAACCCATTAAGAATACAGTTGCATCAAAATCGTTCGTAAAATTGATTAGACACATCGGTGTCACTAAAGTGCACCGCCCATAGACATCCTAAAAGGACCATTCCGCAATTTGACGTATAAAAGATGCTAATAAATAAAATTAGTTGTATGCGACAATAAGAAGTAAAGACGGCGCACACAAAGAGCTACTAGGGCGGATCCTACTTTGTAGTGTATTTGTTTGATACTTGTAATAAAATGAAATAGCAAATTGACTCAAACGTACGTTTAGTGGTCGGGAAATTATGTACAAATAAGTAAAAACAATAGTTTGTTTACGTAGTATAAGATACATTTACATACATACATAAATATAGTATGGAACCTTCTTTAATATTTTCATGAACAATATTATAATTTTACAGACTTTAAGAACACTCGTATTGAGAGAGTAAAATTTTTTTTTATCGTATAAAGGTACCAAACGAGCATGCAGTCCACCTGATGGTAAGTGGTCACTGCCGCCCATGGACATCAATAATCATCCCCAAGTACGAATAAGTCATATCTAAGTTTAATCACAAATGCGTTGCTACCCCTGAGGACTAGGGTGTTCGCCTCGTGTATAAGTATAGCCGGCAACCACGCCTCTCCATACCGAAACACAAAAATTGCTACACGGAAGATTATAGAATCGAATATTATTATGGATTATGAAATGTACATCCAACATGTAAAAACATGTGTTTTAGTATTTTTCTATAGCAATTTTTCCTTCTGTTGAAAGTTTTAGAACTTGTCATATAATTTCTTAGAAAATAGGTATTTTATTCGGGCTTGTAGTATTGTTTTAAAAGTTTCTTAAGTAAGAAATGACATCTTGTGAATTTATAAGTAAGCGGAATGCCATTCGCAACATTAACTGTTTTACGAGTGAAAAACGCATTTATAGCATTTTTCAACGAATCATCCCTGTGTGTTATTTTTATGTCTGACTTTTATTTTAGTATAGTACACAACTGATTTCAATACATTTATTTGAATTGTATGAACAAGTTTTGAAAGAACTAAAGGTTTTACAGTAATGACTATGTTTAACTACATGAGTTCTGCCACCTATGATTTTACAATATATGAGAATAAATAAAACATAATATCAATTTAATATTTTTACGATAAAACCTATACCTATTATAAATGATATGATTACGTTGACATTTATTTCATAAGCTAAACATTAATATATGATTAGTACAATACAATAGACATACTACTATCGCTCAATAAAAATATAAATTTTCACCGACAATAAAGCCGACTTCAAGATGAACTAGAAAGTGGAAATAATTCGATCAATAGTTTCAGAGATATACGTGGACAAACATACATACCTACATACATACATTTATAAACGAATCCTAGACCCTATCGACACAATTTTCAACCTTAATTTAGTACGGAAGTAGTTTATCTAT
This sequence comes from Polygonus leo, assembly GCA_018250455.1. Classification (NCBI taxonomy): domain Eukaryota; kingdom Metazoa; phylum Arthropoda; class Insecta; order Lepidoptera; family Hesperiidae; genus Polygonus; species Polygonus leo. Next base: position 3,505 of record DWNR01005512.1, read on the forward strand.
TTGTAAAATATTATTGGCTAACATTATAATTTCACCTTAATATATATTAATCTATTGAGCAAAGACTTCCTTCATTCATTACAATATCTAGTTCCTAATATAACATACAATCACAAAAAGTTCGGCCATAACCCATATTTATAAATAAATGTTCACGTCTTCGACACATTTGACCACACGTCAGATTATGATAGGTATAAAATGCCTTTGTAGTTCACACAATGGACGGACATCTAACTTATACATTTTTGTCGAACAAAGGCGCCATATCGACAATGCATTGAATATAATATCGATAAATGGACGGCCGGACGGTGATATTAATATATATCGGCCGTGAGATCGAGTAAATCAATATCGGTGATGACTTAAATCATCTTCTCGACTGGTTCTTTATAGCTAAGCGTTGAGTGCTACTGAATCTGTAAGCCGACAGTATCCATTTGGGGATTACGGACGACGTAGGATAGTAAGTATTAGTTTATATTTTGCAAATACGAGTTATTTTTAATATTATTATTTTTGTTAATTGAACTTTTGCATTGTATTTGAGGAATGAGTTATAAAAAAGAATATAATCACTACTATCAGCATTGGTATCGAAAGTATATAATAGGTTAATTAAATTGAATTATAACAATATATTGATTAATTGATTTATAACCTGTCAACTTTTCTTGAAGTAACGTAATTAAGATTTATGTAATCCGATGAAAAAATCTGACGAAGTTACAGAAGCTATTCTGTAAATTCGTCAGATATTGCAACAGAGAAGTTTTGTAAAAAAAATAAAAACATTTTCCGCTCGATTCGCTCAAAATGTCAAATGTTTGCTTTCGAGAAACATTTTAAAATGCAACAAGTTTTTGTTCGTAGTAGGTAGGTATATCCTGGAAACGGTATGCAAAGTATTGTGACAGGTTAGTCAGTTATTTCAAATGTACGCAACGTAAGAGTTTGCGTTTCTCTACTTAAGATAAATAGATGAATATCTATAAGATAAAGAAATAAATCTAACCTAGGTAAGGTTAAGGCTAAAACTGCTAAAACAATTTAATTTACTAGTATCAAATTATCAAAGTACATAGAAGTTATTGTCAATACATCAGTTAGTGATATTTATCGATATCGGTATTTGTTTATTTGGATATTTATGAATCTTCGTGTGAAGATACGTGTTTGTAAAAATAATGAATGTGATATGTTAAAAAAAACTATTACTTTGTATTAGTGCGTAACGCGTATTTATTTGACTTCTAGCATCAATCTTGTTCTCATATAAAGCAATACGGAAACGTAAAAGTTTATGTTTCATTCACTACCAACGTCCACAATGGATACTATTTGATTGCTTCATTATGCGCGATCGGACTCAGTTCTTTGTATATCATTTTGCATGTTATATCAGTCGGTATCCCAATTTAATCATCTTGATGATTGGACCACCCGAGTACGTACAAAACGGGAACTCTTTGCGATTCATGGTTAGAATAAATTTAGCGTGTTTTCTTTATATCAATATTAACTGATATATTTAAAAAATAATATTGATAGTATAATTTTTATTATATAATTAAGTTTAACTGTAAGTAACATAATAGATGTTGGATATATTTTTGAATGTGATGATTATGGGTACATTATTTATTGATAATTTTATTTTATCCTTATATATAGTAGATATACCTAATTTTGTATACCTACAAGCAATTTGAATGCCCTGCCTAGTAGATTAATTTATTACAGTTCATAAGTACGCTTGAAATAAAAATATTTTGGTTTATGAGGCTTGAAAATAGCGATCCAAATTTATGATCCACTCAATTTACTCAAGAATTAAGCTCCGAATTAGATGTTTACATATTGAGTCATAAACTTTTTTATACATATTAATTTAAACGATTTACTAATTACACCTTTGGTTTTACGACGCCGCGTAAAGCCTATTATTTATTTGACATTTAAAACCCAAAAATGATATAAATCATTCGCAAGTACCGTATAAATGTGACAATAAAAAGTGACTTTTTATCCTATTGTATAAGAGTGACAGGAAACCACACCGCTTATAAACAACTGCTAGGTCGTGAAATGAATGTTGCGGCGATGGGCAGAATTTTAGCGTGGGCCTAGTTATATAACACTTTGCATTCTTATTTTTTTTATATTAATGTAATAATAATAATAGTGTATAACGTATAATGTAAGTAGATGACTTAAAAATTGTAAATCCGTAATTGGCTGTAAGTGTTAGTATTAACTATACACGTATTTTATATTAAAGCTGTGGATTTTGTAAAGAATTAAAAATAATAAATTCGAAAAGTGTGTGAAACCGTTCATTTATTAACTAGAAATACACATGGATTCAAGTAGATAGATATATAGATAGATAAACTTATTGTTTGTACACCACAAAACGTAAGGACATTGGAGTAAAAAAAAAGAAAAATATATAAATTTAAAAGACTACGTTCATAACTATAACTGTGAAATAGCTTTAACGTAGATTTTGAAGTTTACTACTTACTGGCTCAAGTGACGGCGTTTTAGAGTCCATTAGCAGTTTTACTGCGAGTTTTATTGATCCTAGTCAATATTAAAAACGCGTAAATTAATTACGCAACGACCAATTAATAATTTATTTATTTCACAATGTTTTCATGTTAGTCACTTCGCTGTTTTATTAGTCTGATCTCCATCACATCATATATAGAGCTAAAGGTATATTTTCGAAGGTGACGTTTTTTCTTTAAGAGATGGTCATTTTTCAAGATGATAATAATAGATATGAAATGCTTGTCAAAATCAGCACCACTTTACCATATAAGTAAAAATTCATATAACGAATACAAAGAATCTAAGCTTAACATATGATGAGATTAGAAAACGGTGGTTATTTCAAAATAACCGTCGTCAATCTTACAGAATTACATTAATATAACCAATAATCTAATTTTAATAATGATATAGCTAAGACGAGAGCCTCAAAACCCAAGTTTATTTCATTACACAAATGTTTAATCTCATTTTGGTTTCATTAGCATATAGAGTTATTTCGCGGTTAGTTTATTGCTCAGTTAGTCAGTTAGAAAGTCCATGTGTCGTAACGAATAGCAATTGAGGTGAATAAATCAAACTTTATTTTCCATGCTGTATCCGACAATTTCATTTGCATGATTTTGTATGTAACCTGCACGCGATTTCCCTTGTGCTTATAATTTTAAGAGGAAACAAAATTAATGTTTCGTGATCAATAAGCCCCGAGTGGTAAAAATATTTAATCAAGCGGTAAAAATACTCTACACAGGCTTTACTAAAGTTTCATGATCATCATCGACGATCATTTAATGATTATTTAAACTTTCCGCTGTAATTAAAAATATTTTGCAATGACGTTAAGTCCAAAGCAACTTTTATTACCGACTAAACTAGCTGTAAAAGTCAGAAAAATTTTTTTGTCTGACTTTTACAGCGTATTTTGAATATTGTGTAAATAAGTTAATTTGAAATTACAGTCACATAGGCCCATTAAACGAATTCATTTTATTTACATACTATACACATATGTATATAACTCCGTGTAGCCATTAAGTGGAAACAGAAAAAATAATACATGTAAAAACAAGTATAATATATAAAAATATAATATAATATATTATAAAAATCTAAAATCTAATAAATCTAAAATATGACATTGTATCTGATTGGAAATGGTCACGGAGGACATACAAATACATATGCAACTCACAGTATATATTTTTTTCATTTAAGAACAGCCTGTATAACAAGTTCATTGGATCTCTCAACTCGATCTAAACAATATCGTAGGAGGCTGGCGTATTTGGAATTATTTATTCGAATCGCGCAGAAACGGTTGAATCTAATACCTTCCCGAGATTTCATTCCCTTTGATCCGATTCAATTTGCCTGACGTCTTATTTTCAACTTGGTGGTCCGATTGACTGAATATAAAATATTGGATGTTGACTCCCGTTGAATCCTAACAAGGTTTAAATATGTTACGGTTTGAATACAAACAAAATTTACGAATACTTAGTAAGATTTACCAGTGGATACTATTTCATAGCAACTATAGGCTTTTATAATATTAAAAAAATGTATTTAAAGGAGGTTAGGCAAAAAGATTAACTAAATAGAATAAATATTTGACGGCTAACTCTATCGGTCCCTTACTCCCGATTCGACAATTATCTGGAAACTAAATATTTTTGAGATAGAAAGTTATAACTTACATTAGATTAACGTGTACAAAAATGTTGGTATACATACTTATTAGCTTACTAATTTTGTACATTTAACAGACAATCAACATACGGACATGACGTAGAAGAGTCAACATTTCTTTTTTTAGTCTAAATAAAAGACTAGACACGTAAAAGAGACTAAAATAAATACATTAAAAATAATTTGTAGCAATTTTCAGCGCCAGATTCTGACATAAACACTGAACGCATTGTCCATTCGACGCAGAGAAAATTGCGTAAAGCTCGCTTTGAAAAAAGTCATGTGCAAAGGAAACATTAGTAACGTGGCATGAAGTGTAACTGTAGACTGTTTAACAGGCATAACAATGGGCTATCGGTTCCACGAAGTCACGAGTCCAGCGAAAAGCTGCCGACACGTCTGTTCGCGACTCAAGTTAAATTTAGCGTTAGTGATCCCATCTACATTTGTAGCACGGATCTACATGAATAAGTATGAATAACGCGACCTTTTGTAGTGAAAGTATGCAATGCTAGAAAGGTGATTGATAGACGATATTCGATATGTACGCTTTTGACACGTTGGCGCTCCTAACAGGATTAACGTACGCTAAAGTAACAAATAAGTAACTGGCTTATTGTAAGTCCTATTCTGTTTCATGTAAAAGATCGCTATCGCTACTTCATACTTAAGTTTAAATGACGCCCCACAGGCTATTTATTTGTTCCGCCTTTTAATATCTTGTAAATTCTTGTACAGATATGATTACGGAATACCATGTATAGTTTCGATCAAAACACCAAAAGTACCAGTTACTTCAAAATTAATTATGACCCATAGATTGTAAATTAAAATATATTTTTAATAAGTTATTTTTAAAAAGAGTTTAAATATCAAAACATGCAAACAAATTTACCTAAATAGACAGATAAAAATTTACAACATCAACGATGTGTTTAAATTAAACGTAAAATAACTCTTTAAATTAATTTCGGTAGTTTCATATACCTGAGTTCGTATAGACAGACTTTATTAACTGCATATAAAGTTATCAAAATTTAAATTGATTCTCAGGACCGGTACTGAGGCTACTTTGTTATGAAATCCGTGCACAGCGGCTCGTGTATCCATTAAAATATTACCCACCGTTAAATACCCAGAAACACTGCAATTACTATATAATCAATATTCATTACGCTTCCTACATGAGTAGGAAGCGTAATGAATATCATGAATCGAAACGGTTATTTTGGTGATTAATGGCCAGCTACCGTTATGTTTGACTACAATGGTATTTTTTTCATAGCTGAAAGAAAGCCCGAGACACTTCAAGTACTTATTCAATAAGATTTCTTTGAATGAAATCCATTGAACGGCCGGTTTTTAGTAAAAAATGTTATGATGTTGGAGCATTTGTAATTGTTTTAAAGCATTATGGGAGTGATATCGATACTATTTTACATTTTATGATGGAGCGGTATGTAACAGGGAGCGGCGTGCCTTCACTCGTCAACCAGGAACAAATACTTACATGCGAACAAAAAAATAAGTTCAGTAGTCCGAGAGACGCTCGGTCGGGAAATCTTTCAATGACATTGCGTTGTGTTATGATTCACTGATATTAAGAACGGAACAGACCTTCCATTTTATTTTATATACGATAGTTTTGAAGTCTCGAGTAAGTAAATTAACTAGTAAGTAGTAGATTTTAAAGTGCTTTTGCTCTTTGAAGACATTTGTGAGTCAAATGCGGTGGTGCCTTCTTCACATCTATTTTTTTGATATAGAAATTAAATCACGATTCTTATGAGGTAGAAAAGTGGTTTACATGGATTTTTATGAAATAAATGGTGATATATCATAATAATAACATACCATAAGTGGTAACTCTTGTAATAAAATTCATACAGAGCGCAACTCGTGCAATAGACTGTGTTGCGTTTTTTGCTAAATTTATTTTGCTGTAGCAATGTTTTGGACAGGTTTGAACTTTTTACTTCTGATATGATTCAAACTCTTCTGCTTGCTGCTCGTAATAAGTCTATGATCTTGACATCAGAGCTGTAATGGTTCTTGAATGGTTGATAAATAAACTTACAAAGGTAAGGTATCAAAAATTGATTTTATATTAGTTTAGGATATTGTTATTTTTAATAAATTCTTGCAGTAACTATTTAGCGATCATCTCAAATATAAACTGTCAATAAACTGTTCGATCATCTATTAAACGTATATTTAATGGGACACAAAGGCAGAAATAATCTCATTAACATAAAGTAGATATACAACAGGTTAAACTCGCAACGAAGTTTTGATAACATCACTAACAAGCATTACATGCACAGACAAAACCAAGACAGAAGAATCGTCCTTGCGTGCGAATGTCACTT
>DWNR01005513.1:0-10120 GCA_018250455.1 Polygonus leo
CAGTGGCCACTTACCATCAGGTGGACTGCATGCTCGTTTGCTACCTTTACACAATAAAAAAAAAAAAAAAAAAAATCAGAAAACATAATAAACTAAGGCTAACATTATATTGCACCTTTTAAAATGTGCCATACAAATAGAGTAAAAAGATATGTGAATTCTTGCAAACTGTGTTTCCAATAATAAACAATATATGTGTTACCTGTAGCATAGGTATATAAAATTATGTTTGCAATTTGTGCTGAATGTGTAGGTTTGCACTACACAGCATTTTTATTTATTTTTGTTCTCTTCTTATCGCACTGATAACAAAAATAATTCTATCTTTTCCATTGTCACAAGACATAAAATATTAATGTAAGTAATTTTCGTCCGAATCGGATCTGTTTCTATCTTCACTTTTTAAATGTTAATAGTATATCTAATGTACATAATATCATTGGACATTCCTAATGTTCCTAACTAAGATAAACTGCCTGGTGCTAGAACTCATGTAGTTCCACAGTGGAGGTACCATAATCCTCCGTGAAGCAATTTATTGTGTTTCGACTTGGAGAGGGTGGTTGCGGGCTATACTTACAAACGAGGCCAACATCTTAGTCCTCAAGGGTAGTAACGCATTTGTGGTCAACCTTGGATCAATCCTACTAGTGACGACTTACCATCAGGTGCACTGCATGGTCGTATGCTATCTTTGTACAAAAAAATATATATATTATCACCTTGTTGCACATTCCCGTCTAACTGATTTTTCTGCCAACAGTACTAAGCCTCCAAGAGCTGTGCTGCCGCGCGATCGTCGCCCGGACGTCCGTGTACGGGCTGGAGCGCCTGCCGCTGCCCACGGCGCTGAAGTCGCACCTCAAGTCGTACGCGATCTCGGCCGCGCCCCCGCGCCTGCGCGCCCGCGCCGCCAAGCACTCGCACCACGCGCGACTCAACTGCACTGGGCGGAACTCGTGTAGTATCGCGTAGACTATGGACACAATCCAGCTTTGAGTGAAGTGATACTAGTGCCCAATCCAGCTTTGAGTGAAGTGATACAAGTGCCCCGTTGATTCAGCTGGATAGACTTCAGAATGATCTACAAAGCAATCTGTTGCATTGAATGATAGAAATGTGCCCGTTTATCCTGTACTTATCTGCTGTGTGAAACAAGTAGTGATATAACTGTGCCCGGTCATGGTATTGTGCTCGAGTAATGTCGTATGTCTAAAGAAGGATTTGTATATTATTATACAGCTATCTGTTAACTGATGTGATACAATTGTGCATGTTAATCCAGTTGTTATTAGACATGGGCAATGTCTTATTAATTTTTCTGTTCGGTATTATTCTCTTAATGGGTAATGGCATTTACCCATTAGGAGAATAATCTTGCTGTATGTTGAGTGAAGTGTTCCAGTGTGCCCGTTCATCCAGCTGGCTCATTGTGGACTAATGTCTTCAGTCTACAAATAAAACGTTTGTTATAACCGTGCCCATTAGCTATCATATTGTGTATGGGTAATGTCTTAAGTCTATAAAAACAGGGGTTGGCAGATGATATGGAGACTGACCGTAATTTAAAATATTTGACTTAACAATCTATCTCCGTCTCACCACACTATGCAGTTTTTTATCTGCATTCGAATTTACGAATCGACTGAAATTGGAAAATAACAAAATATGATAAACTTACATAATGTTTTTGTCACATCTAATTTAAAATTTCTATGGCACTTACAAATAAGAGTGTTACACGAGTTGACAATGAAAAAAGTGTTATTTTCTGCCTGTTACCAAATACGCTGACTATGCGCGTGTCAACTGCACAAGATGGAATTCGTGTACATAAACAGTGTACATACTTCATAATAATAAACGAAATAGCTATCTATTTGTTCAGCCATTAATATAGCTAGTATTTTCATAATAGAGGAGTTATCTCAGATTGTATGACAAATAAAAACAATACTTGACATTTTGACGTTTCATGAAAAATATGTAATTGAAAAGTATATTGTGATATGAGTTCTTCTCCTTGTACATAAAATGAAGTCGCCTAAACATGTTTACTGCGGTCGCATATTGTCATCATAGCAGATGTTTCAGAAAATTATGGAACTTTGGTCATAAACTGTACACAACATAGAATTATAGAGTATACATTAAAATCCTATTCTGATTTTTTGCAATAATGCTCAGTTCAATTCCCAAAACGAAAAATCTTTGAAACTACATTATTGATTTCTATTTATGATAAAATGAGACTGCATAATTTATGCTCAAATATCCATTGTGCACTCATCGATCTTTTCTTAGTTTTAAGCCTTATTAATAATTGCAGCTTGCATACATTTACACTATACATTAAGTCATCTGTATAAACTCATATCTAAACTAAGTAACATACATAAGTCTACTAAGTTTCGAGTTGTGCTATATTTTATTTCTTAGAACATAGAGGTTTCCAATGTCCAAATACATTTTGCTGCATCTCCAACTGCCGCTATAAAATGCTAAACAAGATCGATTTGTAACTAAAATACCATTTGAGCATTTGTTCATAATAATTTCAATTCAATAAATAATCCTAACACAATGCAGGCTGTAACTGACAACGGATTTGTGATTAGCATTAAGTGGATAGTGTAAGGTATTGTTACTTAACAAATATGTGAATATTAAGTGTTATTTAATTATATAACATAATGTGAATATTTTGTAGTAAGGCCATAGCCCCTCTGTTAGTCCATTTAATCATATAACATAAATATTAACTTTGTACTATTAGACATAATGTTATATGCCTAGCGATAGCAATAGCATTGTAACCTAAATATGGTATGGATATGTGGGTAAGATTTATACTCACAGATTATAGAAAAAAGACACATAGAGAGACCTAATATGAAGTATATTTGAACCATAATGTATTTGAATACAAAATAACAATGCCATATTGAGGATGTAAGATGAGGAGAAGGGATAAATAGATTTAGGGTCATAATATATATAGTTTAAAGAGATTTAGAAGTACAGAATTTCGTTTAAGTTACTCTTGTCGACCTATTTGCCTTTTTTCTTATAATCTGTGTTTCCTAGAGATTTGAATGTTAGATAAAAGATTGATAAATGCTGTCCAAATGTTAACACGAATTACACGGCTCAAAATATTTTATAAACATATCTACAATATGATATCATATTATTCACCATTCTATAATTTATTTAAGTAAACTTAACGTCATATTAAATACATGTATTACACTTATAATAACACAAACAATAATAATCTATAGCAAACATATAACTTTTCTAAATATGATAGTTAACAATTTATAAAATTCAAGTTTCCGAGTTAGAGATTTTTTTATCATAACAACAGTAACTAGCTATTGATTTATTATTGTAAATGACTGACATTCAATTTATTTGACAAAATATGCATGTATCTTGACGAGAGGCCCTTTTGTCTGCGACTTATTGAATTATACAATATTAAGGAATAATTTTATTATAAGGAGAAACGCGTAAAGTGTTTTATAATCAGCACCATTTAATTACCAGAACCGTTGTAACATCTCAAAAGGCAATATGTTGACATTGTCGACATGACATTTCTTAACTATGGCCACACAAGGATCGTAATAGCCATACGGATAGTAGTTGATAACCTTAATCGAGTAATTAATTATAACATTCATTATTTGATTCTTTTCAATTCAATACCTCCATTAATATAAGTCACAAAAATGTGATAAGTACATGAATCAATCTACTCGTGTGTGTATTTGTCAAATATCCGCGTATAAGAAACATCAGATTAATAACGTTCTTTTAATGGAAATTTTAAAGTATCTCTCAATGTATGTTTTTGTTCAATTACTTTTACGACTGCATGCACGGAAATGTGACAATTTACAATAGAACGATAGTATGATTTTGATAAAATAATCTCGAGGTCTCTTATCCACCTAAAATAAACACAGGACTTTGCTTGGATTGAAACTTATAGATTACATGTATTGCCCATTCATTTCTTTTATTTAGTCTTGCTGGGTGTATCTGCGTATGGCTCTACTTAAATAATTGTCCACTACTTTAAATTACGATTAAAATATTTTTTCATAAAATTTTCGATGACAACTTGTTAGAATATTGCATAAGAGTTCTAAATTCTAAATATAAACTCGGCTATTTTCAGAAAAATTGTTTACATTTATAAAACGTAATTGTCTAACATACATATATTTTAAATATGGTTGTTTTGTCAAGTGATGTTAGATGATTGTTTTGCATTTATTTATTTTCAATAACAAATGTAGCTGTAATGGATTGTAAATACGAAATCAGACGTGGAACTGAATCGTTCAGTGTATGTTGGTTTCTATCCGTCCCTAGATGGTAACTTTTAATCAATACCTTGGAGTCATCCATATATTTTGTCACACTTTTGATAGAGGAGGATGATCTAAAAATGCAATGTGATGACACGACCTCACGTTTTTATGTTAAGGGCTGCCAGAAGAACGGACGCGTATTATACAAAATCAAACCTTATAATACAAAATTAAATTAAATTTTGGACAAACTCCTGTAACAAATTGTTTATATACTATTTTATACCATTATAATATTTACTTATTTTAAAGCATATCGCAGTAAAAAGTTCCAAGTATAATGGATCAGGCTAAGAACAGTCCAAATTCTTAACTTTATTGTTTACAAAAGCACCAATGGGGTGAAATTTCTCATTTTAAAAAGATTACAAAAAGAAAGTTAGGCAGAAGCAGACAAAGGTGTAACTTGGAACACCTGTGTATATAAAACAATTGATATTAGAATTGTTTTGTGCCTATTAGTAAAAGTACGTCATACAATCTGGCAGCCCAGCATGTTAGGATACAACAGAAGTTCGGTCATAAGCCTTGTGACGTAATAATGTAGTAGGAGAGATCATGGAAGTATAAAATTCGTGTGACTTTATGAATGGTTGAACCTTTTTTATTTAAGTGACTTCAATGTTATTATTAACATTCGTTTACATTATTAACCTTCAGTTACGCTACTTCAGAACGTCAATTGCATATTTTCCCCCCTTACCTTATAATCCCTATGTAAGTGCTGTAAGTATTCCCAATTATAATCGATTTAAGTAAGGCATTTAGTATTAAATTGTCATATGTATGTAAACCGACTAGCCCGCAATTTATCATTATATTTCATGTTTATAGACATACCAGAGACTAATAAAAATAAAGAGCCATGCCTAAAAATCAGTCCGAGAATGTGACAAGAATATTCTATAGAATTCATAAATTTCGTTTTTATTAAAAAACATACAATCATTAATAAAGTTATTTCGAAATATTTCTTAATACTGCGATGAATAACTTGCTCGCTACTTATTGATTACATATTATTTGATTACTTTCATAACGTAAAAAGTGCAGTCTTTATTTTTAATAGTCTTTGAGATTGTGAAATGAATTGATTCATGTGTATTTTGAGATAGAATATTAATTTATTTAATTAAGTACATGCAAGACTTAACACAGGAAAGAAACTACACAGACTTGTTTCGAACAATACATTTGAATCAAGACATGACTCAGTGAAGGAAGTTCGTCATTTCATTTACGAATCAATAATAAAATATTTGTATTTTTGTAACTCGTGAAGCTATACGAAATTTATGTGAACATTTCTAATTAGCTTGACTCGAAATTTTCAACATTAACATTATGAAAAACGAACATTAACAGTTTTGTTGTTAAAATGAAAACAAACTGCAGTAAGAACAGTTGTAAAAATGTGATAGTAAGCAAAATTCAAACTGGGCGTTTGAATCTAGATTCCTGACATTGTATTAAAACAAATAAGTACAAATTAACGTCACTTCAGTTTAAACAAATTGGAATCGATTCATTTATACCTATCCTGCGATATCCAATTCTTGTAAATATTATTTCTATTATATTTAGCATGTTTTAAATTTGAGCATTAGGCAAAATTAACTTTTGTATATAATATCCATTATTAATTTCTTACGTATAATATTGTGATAGTGAATTTATAATATAATCCAAATAAACTAATGCCAGCTAAAAGTTCGGTCGATAGTCATAATTTTATCACTACTATTGTAAGTTGTGAAATAAAACTAATTTATAATATTTGTACTTTTACTGTTCTACCTTCCTGTAACCAAAAGAAAACATTTATTTTCAATAAAAAATTACTTATTGTCAAATAAGTCGTTATGTTACAGATATTGACTGTAACATAACATAACAACTTATTTGACAATTAGCAGCAAGACCATTAAAACATGGTGCAATGTTAAAAAGACTGCTGCCACCTGTGGACACCTAACCATTTCAGCAGTTCTGCCTGCAGTCTATAACAAATGCCTGCATTACTCAAATAACGCCTGAAGTATATGATTTTATTTTACTACACCTTCCGTACAAAGACGAGTAGGTACTTATTGGTAGGAATAATTGTGGTGTGTCTCTATAGGCGAAACGTCAACTTTCAAATGACCGTAGTCATTTTTGTAATATTTGAATACTTATTAAAATATGATGCCATTACAAAAAGTGCTTCAATAGGATGACATTAAAAAGGTGTCTATACACGCAGTCCTAAAATTAAGACAATGACACATGTGTTTTTCGGCAAAAGTCGCTTTCCGACCAGGTGGACTGATGATACAACTGAAGTATCAACTCCAACACGACTCAAAATTGTAATGGACCGAATGTGATTTTTATCATATAAAGGTAGCAAATAAGCATGCATTCCACCCGATGGTATGTGTACACTGCGCCCATACATTAGTTATATCCCCAAAAATGAAGATTAAGATGTTTGCCTCTTGTGTTGCAGTGGTACCTCCATGGACGAACTACGTGACTTCTATCACTACTGTGTGTGCTAAATGTGCACAAACCTGACCTTAATTAAAGTTCTGATAATTAATTTTTATACATTCATATTACCACGGGTTGAAAATTAATGAACTATTTCATTTTAGCCATTCCACTTTACTCTAGCTCTTCAGTGCAAGAGCGTCACGCATGTCTGAAAACTGATCGATAGAAAACGACATGCGCGGACCGCACCGTTTTCTTCTTAATGCCTCAATGGTATTCAAACAATGTCGTGTCTCTGAGTAGAAATGGTATAGAATAAAACGTACAAATGTTTGCAAGAACAAAGCAATGTAAACTGTCGAACATGCTTCGCCTAAATAATTTTTTGTTCGTTTTTAGTTTACGGCAGGGCACTATACTCATCGCTGCACATCAAATCGTAAGTAGGCTTGTAATCTGTTTTCTTAATTGGACGTTCTTTGTATTGGTTAGAAGTACCTAGTTGACGAAGACGTTTTTTTCAGACCCTATTTTCTTTTGTGCTTGTAATACTTTTAATTTGTCTCACTCATGTGGGCAAAGTGTTGACAATGCTTCATAATGATATGGAAGACGATGCAGAAAGAAGAGGATTTTATGATGTTAACTACAGACATCATCTGACTTTTCATGAAGGAGACGTTATAAGCACAAATAATCAACGAAGATTTGCAAAAGCACAACATTTGGCTTCCGGTAAAAATATTCAAAATTATTATAATATTTAAAGTAAATATATTTGTCACTTTCTTTTGCTTTTCTGTTTCGTGTTTATTACGATTTAGGTACATTTAAGATTTTTTCCTTTTATTTGCTGTAATACAAGGCCAGCCTAGGTTGGCGTAATCAACCCATTACCAAATTTTTATGACGATAAAACTTTTACTTGAAGTGGAATAAGTTCTCCGTCTATTTTTACTTTAGATATTCTTGAAGTAATTGTTATACTCTGTTAAAGAGCAGTCATAATGTGCAGCAGCAATACAAGTGTGATCCATTTTATGATTTAAATTGATTTATTACATGTAGGTACACACATAACTTTAATGAATAAAAAATACATAGGTAGGTACGTACGTAGCTTCGAGTGTTAGATTTGAAAACTTATCCCGAATGTGAGATGCTGTAATCTTAATGAGTACCAAGGTATAACTGCTTGTTAACAGATAATAATTTAAATTTCAGTGACTGTTATTCTACTATATACAAGTACGATCTTGGCTTCCATATACCTTATGTGCTGCATCTCCCTTCTACATGGAGCAGTCAAGTACAAGCGAGAATATATGTTACCTTGGATCATCGCATCTTGTGTATCAATTGTACCATTCATGACCGCTTTGGTTCTTGGAGACAGTTACCCAAATATCGTAGACATATATGGTGGACACAACTACTATCGTAAGTTATTTTGTAGAGCTCTTGATTTTCTTGATTTTTACATAAGTAATTTACCAAATGGCACTAGGCCAGGCGTGAAAGACTGCCAAGTGATAAAACGCATGTACCTGATCATATACCTGTGTAACGTAAACATTTATTTCCAGGTTTTATATGCGTGTTTTTCGCGTTAACATTCATCTACGCTGTTTGGGCGGTGTGTAGCTTCGCGTTGGAGACCGGCGAGAGTCGGTGTGCTCGCGCCATGATGGCCAGCGATGAACGAGGAGAGCGTCTACTGCTTCTAGACCATGCCGCACACTCCAGCTTATTATCCGCAGCCCAGCTTAACAAATTATCACATGGCACAAGAACTCATTTCGTGTAATAAACCAAATTGTCAATTTTATCTGCAATGCCGCTTTGAGATGACCGTTGAATTTGGTTAATCGGTAAAGCACAACAAAGTCCAGTGTTGGGACTAAAAATATCAGTTCTTCGATTAAATAGTTGCTGTTGGCTTGTGTTGCCGTGCAACTACGACTTCGCACTCATAAGACGATGCAATCAAAGGAGTAAAAAAATAATAATTGGAGTCTCCCGAATTCCCGATAGATGCCTCGGATCCAAGGCACTCACTTCAAGATTAGATACTTCCTGTAGATATAGGAAGTATGTATTAATAAAGTAACGCTTTATAAAGTAACGTTCTCGCCTTACAAATGAAGTTGAAATTGAAAGAAAAGATATTTCAAGGCCACGTAAAATCTTCGTTGCTTGCCGTGATTTTTGGCGCAAACACAAAATCAATCCTATAACATATTTAAGTACCTTCTAAACATGAATAGTAAAGCTGTGCCTATCTGGTCATAGTTTAAAGCGTCGAGAAATTGATAATTGAATGTAAATCTACATAGTTTTTGCACATTGCTATTGCAAGCTTATATTGCAAAGAAAGTTTTGAATAGCTGTCAAAGTGAAATGTGAAATAATTCAAAATTTATTCGCTTAACTGTTTATTCGTCCATATATTGGTACTAAAAATTAAAAGAATTTAAAAATAAACCGTATAATTATAATAATTACAGTTCTTAATTATGTAGCGTACAACATATATCGTTTTAGTGTGCAATAAAGCGTAAAAGTAGATTCTTGTATAATTAATTAAAAACAAATAAATTAAATCGGTACCTTAAGTTTTGGTAACTGCACAAAGATGCTCAATAAAGAGCTAAATAAAACAACAATTGCAATGCTCATCTATGTCAAATATTATTTATTTAAATACCATTAGTACACAATAAAATGTGGCTATTGTGAAATCGTTCTAATTACAAAATTTCTAACATTATTATAATCTTGGTGGATATTCCACCTATGTACGATGCCGATCTCGAAAACATTACGCACCGTTGGTGACCTTAAATCGATTGTTTCAATTAGTATTAAGTTTATAGTAGTTTTTCCTCAAGAAACAACTAATCCGATACATGGTTATATTGTTAAGTAGTATCGGTTATATATCTTACAAATGCCCATCTATGCTAACCTTACGATGAACATTGACTACTAAGTATCCATGCAGATACATTACATTAATTCTAGTCGAGGTAGATTTTGACTACGTCGATTTGCCAGATAAATCAGTGGCGGATTTGCACATTTGCCACCAGTGAGCTATTTTCCGTTTTCACCGCAGTTTCTGCCGAAATCGAAATAATTTTAACCTTATAGAAATGGCATGCAGTTTAGCAGATAGCAAAGTGGACCTTTATCATGCATGACAAAAAAATGCCGCTCTAGGCAAATTTGCCGCTCTAGGCTCCAGCCTACTCAGC
>DWNR01005514.1:0-10118 GCA_018250455.1 Polygonus leo
GGTAGGCAGAGAGTATCGAGTGCCAAATGGCACGGTTCTGACATACTTGCCTAGCTTCTTCCACTTTCATAACTCACCTCATTCAAAAACGCTGATTTAGATTATTATTATATTCTTATTTATTTATTATTATTATGTTCTTATTTAGATTTACTTGTATCTAAAGCTAAAAAAGATTGTCATCCCCGTGGACAGTTACAGTATCCGGTACCTCGTTTTGAAAATCAACTTTTGAAGCTTTTGCGCGCTCTTTTCGCTTTTCTGTACGAATTCTTTGAATTGAAGACTTACTTATAGGATAATCGTCAGTGTTACGTCCAAGCACTTCAGTAATAAATACAGAATTTCGCATACTCAACTGGCACCTGTCTAAAGCTGCCACTAATTTCGGAGTTACGAAATCTTTCCTCAAATAAGTGTTAGACTGTGTGCTCTCGGTAGAGGTGGGTAAATTTTCTTGAAAGTCCATTATTTCGGAATTTTCTTGTAGTGGTTCATAAGAAGATGTTGAAGGACTTAAGCGTGACAGATATTTATCACGTCGCTTTTGCTCGTCAACGTTTCTAACGTAGGCCTTTTCTTCCTTTTCGGACAGTTTTTTATCCACTACAGCTAAAGTGACCATGCTCGCTTGGCTCCCTCTGGCGCTTCAGAAAGATCTTGTCTTCATTAATTTAAGCCTTTTGGCATGTGCGAGATCAAACAAATCATATAGGTTTGAAATAAACTCTTGGCGACGCTGGTCAAACACGCCTTGAGATTTATTTGCAGTTTTTGCAAATCTCTTCAAATTTGGTTACAACAAGTTAACTAGTTTTTTTAAACAGTTCGGTAAAGATTTAGTTTACCCGTGCCTTTTCTCAGTAAATAATGCACTCACAAATAGTAAGATTGGCGCTTTCATTGGCACTTAAATTAACTACCAGTACCTACTTGTCCATTAGAGGGAAGTTTTGAACCGATAATTTGATGTTTTACGTCCTAAAATTAAAAATATCTCCCTTTTAGAACTGTCTAATTTCACTGATATGTTAACTGAATGAACACAATACGTTTATTTATCAAACAAAACAAGCACATCAAGCACATCAATACGTTGGCTCCCGCGCGCCATAGTATAGAAGTACCAACATGTTTCGACGCAAGTCGGCACGGGTTGCCGTGGTTCTAAATACGTGAAACTTTATTTATAGTAGTTTTGACATCATTGAAACAAAATAAGAGGGTATGCGTTGGAAAAAAAATATTTTTATTTTTTTGGGACACCCTAATGTTTACGCTTAATATAAAATTGTGCTTGAACATATGCATTATAACATTTTTTATGTTGTGATATCAGGATATGGTAGTCCGCATTCCATTCGACATCGAGAACGGAACCAGCGCCACAAGCAGCGGCGTGGACTATGGAGACAACATGCGCTCCATCAGACCCCGGCGCGGTAGACCTAGTGTTAGTTTGAAACTTTTATTACCTAAACTCTGTTTAGAGAATTATGTTTAGTTATATAAAGTTTTCATTTTTATTGCTTATGTTCCTGGTAGTAAAATATAGTTGGAAGATTAATCATGACATTGTTATGTAGATAGGCTTTGCAAATTAACATTGAGTTTTATTTACGTTGCTTAATGTCGCTGTTTCGAATTAGGTACATACCGACATATATACCGTATATACCGTACCGTATACGCCAAATTATAAACAATTTATTTGAACATTAGCTTTTATCTGCGGCTTCGCCCGTGGTCATTCGGTTATTATTATTCTATTACGGGAAATCATATTTTTTGCATCGTCGGAATGTCAACAACTCTAGTAGAAATATTTATTTAAGCACTTCCTATCCATTGCCTTAATATCAAGTTTCATGTTTTTATCTTTGTTGACAAAACTTCATACAAATTTTCATACTTATTTCAACCCCTTTAAGACTATTTTTAGCGATTCAAACTATCCTATGTCTTTTCCTTAGGTTTACTCTATTTGTGTACCAATTTTAATTATAATTGTATCAGTAGTTTTGGCATGAAAGCGTAACAAACAAACTTACATTCACATTTATAATATTAGTATAGATGTAGAAGGTGCACCTCTGTTTTACACGCACTTGAAGCTGTAATCGCCATTTATGTTTATGGAGATGTGTTGCAGACAGCAGTCGAAGCGTGTATAAAGCGATAGTGAGTGCCCCGGCTTCTCAAGGTCTCGTCAATAACTATAAACTAATGCTAAAAGTTAAAAATACTCTTTGATACAGAGGACGGGCGCATGGGACGGCTCTAGCGCGTTGGGGCGTGCGGCCGAGCGCGCGTTGTTACGTCGCGAACAAGATTCTCGAAAAGCCATACATCAACTCAAACATCTCCAAACTAGACATATGCAGGTTAATTGATTATTGTGGATTTTCTTCTTGCTCTGACATTAAATGAAACGAATGTAGGTTTTAAAACATTCACTAAATAAAACTATTCTGATCAGGTAATAGAAAAGGTGATAGAAATCCAGAAAAATAAACTTAACTACTATTACTTTTTCCTTCTAAGTCACTGTAGCCAATTTTTCATAAAATTTATTTTTATGCTTATAATGCATTAAAATTGTATTGATACCTAATCCAATGCAATTAATATAGATTACGTTTTATAGGACTACATGGATCGAGTAACTCTGTCCCAGGCGGTAAATAGTATTTGCGACCCAGACTCCTCGTCAAATCATAACTACATGAACGTTGAAAGCGATTTGATGTATATGGATCAATCGGTTAATTCCAGTACTTTGGAGCCAAATATTTCATTTCCTAAAGATCATACGATAGCGAATGAACCAATCACATCAAATTACACTCACCCTACGACTTCTACAAATGAAACGGTAAATCCAGGCATTAGTACTGCGATGTCTCAATACGTAAATGCTTTGAAGAATGCCGGCTTGCCAACAGATTTGCCGATATTGTTTGAATCCGGAGACGGTTCTTACATCAATGTCAACGAACAAGTACTTTTAGACATGGTTCAAAGTAGTGAAATACAGTACGAAGTAATTGAACAACCTAATATTATAGAAAAGGTTGCAGACCCAAGTGAAATCAAAAGCATTGATGAACTCTCTAAATCGATTGAAAGGGGTGAAATGCTTATAAGCAGCAAAAGTTTTCCATGTGTTTCAGACAGTAGTTTCAGTAAGGATAATATTCAATGTAATTCACATGAAGATGCTATCAATAGTTTAAATGCTATCTTGCCTGATAATTTGGAATCATTTTCAGATCAACAAAACTATGTAGTTTTAGATAATACCCTTCAAAACAACCATAACTCAATAGATCATGGAAATACTACAGACTTTTCATGCATAGATAATGATATGCAATTTTTCACAAAATCAATGAGCGATGATGTTAAAAAATATTACGAAGATCAGCAATTGAATGATGCAAGGGTTATGGAACAACTTTGTCCAACAAGTGCTTCTCTTGACACAAGCTTCAGCATGTCACTATTAGATACTAAAGATTCTCATTTAAATGATAATATTACACAACAATATACTTCGTTAAACACTGAAGACTTTAGATTACAGGACTCATTTGATTGTTTAATGACTTCATCGAAACCTTCTACTGACAAAAACACATACGAAAATGACAATGAAATTACAAAACAAGTACAAGACCAAGATGAAATAATGAAAGATTTATTAAACATCGAAAACAAAATAAATATGGTTGATCATGATTCTGATATCCTCGATAGTAGTACCACTACAGAGCTGGAATCTCGTATTGAATACGGCACCAATTCATTAAATTCTGTATATCAGGCCGACAACAACGAAATGGATAAGAAAAATGATATGTCAAAATCAACTGAAGATTTCACATCTACAATGATTTCCGAAGAAATGCAATGGGATACTATGATTAATAAAGAAGTTCATGGAAATGAGAATGATGAACGAGAATTATCACAAAATCACCATTTCACAGATCCTATGCCGTCGCATCCTAGTTTTCCCGATGCTGGAACTGTTCTACAGTCTATAGAATCAGAACAATGGGGCGACAACAAAGAAAATGAAGAAAACTCTACAAATGACTTAATTCAAAAGCGATCCTCCAGTGACGATATACCGTACGCTGTTGGATTGCTTCCACTGAAGCAAGTACGGGCCAACGAAGACGAAGAACCGTTTCAAAGAAAAGATTCTTCAGATGCAAGTACATTAGATGATTTAGATGCCAAATGTTTAAAGCGCAAGGTTAAATATAAAAAAATAAGTTAATTCTATTTAATGTATGTACCCATATTATATTATAGATATATAGTAAGTAGTAATAATAAATTCTTCTATGTTTACCTACAATTGCATGTTTTATTAAAGTATTAGGTGAGCCCGCAGTTCCGCTCGTTCGGACGATGTACCTACATATTGTAAAGAAAATTACCATATCCATCTTTTGAATTGCTTCTTATGTTCCTCGCGAAAATATTTTCCGATGAATTTATTTATTACCCTAGGAACCTTAATTGTACTACGATGCAATGCTACAATGCGATAAAGCAGAAGCGTCACTAGATCGTAAATAGCATATCAATGCCGTAAGTAGGAGTAGTAGGATCGTAGTAGGAGTAGTTGAGTAATCAATGAAAGATAGTTAAGTCCCCCTGGCTAGTCATCACCATATACCAATCGGCCCCTGAGTCACATTCTTTACAGATATTTCACAGGTAAGATTTAAAACAGTCTCATTTTTATTTTCAAGATGGCGGCAGAATTGGGGGTAGTGATATAATCAATTTAAAAATACTTAAAACAGTGTAAGAGAAGAATTGATAAATAAATAGGAGTCATTGTAACATAAAACAAATTATTAATGTGGGATATTATATTGTAAACTAATATTTTAACAATAATAAGGCATTTTACAAATTCAGTCAGAATTTACACATTACCTATCAATAAATATTTTATATATTCAAATATTACTGATGGAATTATCTTCCTCCAGGCACTTAACATAGAGTTTTGTACTGAGTATAACATATATACATATAAATTGAAACAATTTCCCACAATTATTTCAATTCACAATACAATTTACAAAATTATATTATTACATGGCTCGGATTAGTTCTGTGTAAAAACCTAACATAGAATACTATCCTTATAGTCTAATATTATCCAGAAATATACATGATATGGACGTCAATATAAAATAGAGTAAATTAATATGAGATTACATGGAGATTCATATTGTTATTATCCAATTTAAAGCCTACAGTTTAAAGATCCACATTTAAATTAAAGTTAAAAGTAACTGCCGGCTCATTGAATTCTACCAAAATCGACAAGTTTGTTTAACAAAAAAAAGTAATACTTGTTAAAAGTAGAGCTACACTAAGTTATTGTCAGTACTTTTGCATTGTGATACACATTTCTAAGAAATGTTTAAAAGCAGTTTTAGAAATTAAATATAAAAAAATGTCTCATAAAAACTAGTTGTGAAAAGCAAATACAAAAAACCGAAGTATAAAAAACAAAGGAATGGTCGGAAAAGTGTCACAACCTGTTTAGCAAGTAAAATAGTTTAACACATAATGCAAATATGTAAAAGTGTAAACAGAAAAATTGTATAAAAATATTGCTTGAAAACTGCCATTATAAAAAATATTCTAAAGATTCTTTATGTTAATGTACCTTATACTTAATACTATACTAATATCATGTAGTACATTAAACAATCATTTAAGTAAGGTATTAGATATCAACTGGACAACAAATATCATGGAAAAGAGAGTTTTTAATGTAATAGAAGAATGTTTTATTGCTGATCCTCTTACATAGTAGCCATATGCATCACTGTGGTAGTCGCCCATTTGGAAGGTGATGTGAGGTGAAGACATCCTGCCGTCACCTCCGTTGGAATAAGCCAACACTCGTAGGTTGTAAGATTTTCCAGGAGTCAGATTCTTGACATAAGCCTCGAGCTTATGTTCAACTGGCACCAGGGTGTCATTTGCAGTACTCATATCTTGATCTATCTCCCAAACTCTCACCTATAAATATTAAATTACAAAATTAATTACATTGATCTTATACATGATGCATTCTAGGAAATTAAAAATTATTTTACTTAACCCAAGGTTCTTAGGAATGAGAACTATGCTATATTTCCTGGACCTCATAATCAAACAATACATTTAACTATGTTAAGTACAAAAATTTGGCAATCACAATATCTTAATGAATAAACATGAGGATATAAACAGCCATAGTAATATATATATGTGAAAACTTCAAGTGTATATGCATTACAGTTCATTAGATTGAGATATAGACAAACGGACGAAGGACAGCGATAGTTGTAATAAGGATCCATTGATACCCTTTAGGTAAAGAACTCTAATAAAAACAGTCATTATGTAGCACCATCATAATTTACACAAAAACAAGGAGAAAAGCTTGTTACCTTGTAACCAATGAGTGGCTCCTCCTCATCAGTGGGCTGCACGTACCGCCAGACCACGCGCACCGTGCTCGGGTTGACCGCCCAAACATTGACAGAGGCAGGCGGCTTCTGTGGCGCCTTGCGGAACGTACGCTCCAGGTAACGCTCACTTTCTGGACCCTCCCCAGCAGAATTGAATGCCATTACCTGCACAAGTATATTAATTGAAAATTTGCTTGACTTTTCAAAAGTTTGCTTGTAAAATTGTATTTACAGGTATGAGATATTTCCCCTCAGTTGATCATAGAAAGTAATTATAGTGTAGCAACACAATTCAGTTCACACCCTTGGGGTTATGTCTGTCTTACTGGACAGATTTACGTGGGTTGTGTACCCATGAGACTTACCTATCGGATACCTGTGTTAACTATTTTTAATGAGAGGCCTCTAAGACCATATTACTAAACCTTCCATATTACTAAAAAAATCCAAATTTAATAAATCTAATGTAAATTACCTTGACAAAGTAGTATGTATCAGGTTGTAGACCCACAATTAAAGCCCAGTTCCTCGTCGTTCTCGACAAAAAGTAGATACATTCTTCTTCCTTGTTCTCCTGTTTCCAATATTTGAGACGGTGTCCGATTAACTTTCCCCTAAGACGATCGCGAGATTGATCTATAGGATTCCATGTAACATTCAATGACGTAGAGTTGTATGAACGAGCATATACTTGTTGTGGAGCTACCTGTGGCATGTCCTCAGCAGAATATATGGTTACTATTTCACTTTCGGGTCCAGCGCCCATATCATTAAACGCCTGCACTTTTACATTATAGGCGGTGAAGAAGTAATCTAGTGAAATGTGCACAACGTGCATGCCAATATTTCCATATTCTTTGAGTAAAAGAGATTGGAATTCGACTTCTGTACCGTTCCGTCTCCAGAATATCTTGTAATGAATACCAGGTCCATTTTGGAGAGATGTCGGCAATGGTGTCCATGTGATTGTGAGATCTCCAATTTTACCCCCTCCTCCTCCGACATTAAATGGAGCTTGATGCGGTTTATCGGCTTGCGTAGAGAACTGCGGGCTGGGAGAAGATGGTTTGCCAACACCCAAACTATTAACAGCTTGAACTCTAAATTCGTACACCGACCACGGCATAAGAGTCGTAGTTATAGTCGCCCGTTTCCGGCCGTTATATCGATCGATTTCCATTACATTAGCTATATTATCGGTGATAACACTCCAAGTGGAGTTCCAATGAGTGCGTCCCGTGAGAATATAACCGGTTATAGGCCGCCCATTAGGGTTACTGTCAGTCCATTCTAGAGTTACGGAGGAGCGCTGAATATTCAATATCTGTAATCCGCCTGCCGGTCCCGGAGGTCCCTCGATACGTAATTGTGTACGAGTGGAGATGCGACCAATCGCTGACTTGACAATACACTCATACTCGCCGACGTCTGATAAACTAACATCGAAAATGGTTAGCTCACCTCCATCTATCTTTATTCTTTTATCGACGTAAAGGTCTGAAGCCTCCTTCATACGTATTCCGTTGTGGTTCCATAAATAAGCTGTATCTAAGAGCGAGTCGACTTCGGCGTTGCAATGTAGGAAGATGACTTCATTTACCTGTGTCGTAATACGCGGCGGCAGACGCTCAATAAAGCGTGGGGCGCGCAGTACAATTAGACGACCTCGGCTCTCGTCCGACCCATATTGATTCTTAGCTACACAAGTGTAAACACCCTCATCGTCTCTGGAGAGCTGCCTTATAATAAGATTTCCATTTTCTGTAATAAACCGTTTCCCACCTGCGCCGATTACAATATTATCTTTTTTCCATGTAAAAGTAGGCTTTGGTGCTGCTTCAGGATTACATCTAAGCGTAACATTTCCTCCTTCAGACCCATAGGTTTCAGATTCCAAGGGTCTCTTTTTAAATGATGGCTTTAAAGACAAAACACGTAGCTGTCCTGTTGAATACTTCGCTTTCAATTGATTCTTCGCCTCACACTGATACATCCCAGGATCCCTAGTTGGATCCAGATATTTTATTATCAATACATTCTCATGTATCACATACCTATCCCTATCTTGTGGCTCTAAATTATCCATTGATAATTTTTGTCCATTTCTCCACCATGTATAATTCACATCAGGTATACCAAAAGCTTCACAATTCCAGTGTAAATCTCCCTTATTGTCTACATGTTTATCTGCCAATGGGATTGTAAAGTTAGGTTCTGCTTGTACTTTGAGAAACACACTGTTTATTATATGTGCTCTGTCATTACGGACATCACAAATGTATTCACCTTCATCATCAACAGCAACATTTGGTATGGTTAAAACTCTATCAAAGTTACTTAAATGAGCCTTTTTGGGCAAATTTCCATTCTTTCTTGTCCAGTTGTACGAAGGTACAGGGTAGCCAAAGCTAATGCATTCAAATCTTACCTCTTGACCCACAACAGGTGCATCGGGAAAAATTTTTGGAAAATTAATTGGGAACTTCAACTGTTGATAATCTGAATGAGGATAAACTTGTAAAGAAAAGAATGGTCCATTCCTTCCTGCATCTGAAACTTTACTCATCACATTACAACTATAATTACCACGGTCAATTGTTTCTAATGCAGAGAAATATAGTCCCCCGTCATAGGATACAAACACTCTTTTGTCTTCTTCAACTAGATTGGGGAAGTAATTACGAGCCCAGAGGAAATTGACAGATGGATAATATGAAGGAGGGTCACAATCCATAACTTTACCCCAGTACTGATTACCACTTTCTACAGGCCTTTTCTGATTAAACTCTCTGATAAATCCAAAAGACAGTCTCACTGATTCTGACCGGATGGTACCAAACTTATTTGTTGCTGTACAGTGGTACTTTGCATTATCTTTATCTGCATCTGGAGAATATATCATAAGAGTCCCACCACTTAATATGAATCTTGAGTCAGATAGTGGGTCAATTTCAGTAAATATAGGACTGTCTACTTGGTAATTTTCCCGAAACCACTTATATGTTGGTGCAGGATACCCGCCAGCTATACATGTCAACTGTACATGATGATTTCTTAATGGATCATATATAATATCCACAGGCTCCTTAATAAAATAAGGTCCTCTAGGAATCCTTTCGGGATCAAATGTATCAAGACCATATGTGAATGACCTCTCCTCTTGAATTAGATAATGCAATCGTTGTGTTTGACCTTCACAAATAAAATGAAAATACTGTGTACCTTCAACTGCTGCAAGGCCCCAGCGTCCATCATCATGAGAGTATCTGTATACCAAATAATCACGTGGTAGCAAATTGTAGCTAGTGTATGTTAATTTTCGATCGTCGAAAAACGCATTTTCAAGGCCAGTTAATTGTGAGCCATCACCTTCGTTAGCCCAGTAGCCAGGGGACTGCTGGTGCGCGCCGGTGTACCACGAGCCTCGCTGAGGGTCCAACTTCATCAGGTTCGTAATTATAAAGCCGTGTTCCTCGGGCGTGTTAACGGCAGCTAAGTCGGCTTCGAACGCTTGACATATTTTCCGGGCATCGTTACGGGGCCGGTCCGGGGACTTCGTGAAGCGGTAACAGGACTCCCTAAAGCGTATCCAGTTGGGCGGGCATTTGTACCTTTCCTCGT
>DWNR01005515.1:0-10116 GCA_018250455.1 Polygonus leo
ATCGAGACTGAGGTTGAACACAAATGCTCTTGAGAATCTCTTGAAAAGGTCACCTCGTGTGTAAGGACAGCGCCCACAATATTAAAACTGAATTTCAAGAAAAGTTTTACGAAGTATAATGAGGGTAACACCCTGGTAACAATCTGACTGAACCATAGTAACCACTATCAGCTCCACCAGCTCCATCTCGTGGCCTGCTACAGTTGGACAGTGT
Source organism: Polygonus leo (assembly GCA_018250455.1). NCBI lineage: Eukaryota > Metazoa > Arthropoda > Insecta > Lepidoptera > Hesperiidae > Polygonus > Polygonus leo. Next base: position 215 of record DWNR01005515.1, read on the forward strand.
ACGCTAAGGGTGAGGACACAGTGCACGTATCGGCCAGAAGCAGTGCGGTGTGGCGGCGCTCTATTGGCTCCACTAACTTCATCTCGTTACCGGATATAGTTGGTCAGGACGCGTGAAGGGTGAGGCCAAAGCGCATCTCCCCGCCAGCAGCAGCGTGGTGCGGCGGCGCGCTATTAGCTCCATTTCGTTGCCTGATATAGTTGGACTAGCTTTTGCTCGCGACTTGGTCCGCGTAGAAGTAGGAAACCCCTTGGGGGTAGAATTTCAAAAATCCTTTCTTAGTGCTCACTTAGATCATGAAAGGAACTCGTACCCTGTACCAAATTTCAAGTTTCTAGGTACAGTAGTTTCGGCTGTGCGTTGATGTCGGTCAATCAGTTTTGCGTTTTATATATAGTTGGATAGTACACGCTAAGGGTGAGGACACATTGTATGTACCGGCCAGCAGCAGCGCGGTGCGGCGGCGCGCAGACACGCGACGCGCGAGCGGTGCGCGCTCTGAGCGGTACACCGCGTCGCTCAACCGCCGCACTATCAGCTCCACTAGCTCCATCTTCTTCGCCTGTAATTGGATATTTTTCCTTGACATTTGATATGATAAATAGATTATAGTCAGTTTAGTTCAGTTCTTTGTTAATTTTCCATCGTTTAACGATGAAAAATTGCAGTCTTATACGATTCATAAAGCAGTTTTTAATTTATTTTAACTTTTGCAGTTGTGGTCAATGACGTTGACATCGACTAGTAAAAATTATTTAATACGAAAATTTGTATTGTTACTTCAAGGTTACCAGTGATGACAGACGCGCATACACGAGCGGCAACTGCGACCTAGAGGTGGCGAACGCAAAATGTCGTCGCCACAACCTATTCACTACGCACTAGCTACCATAGACCGAGTTGTGGGCTTAACTTACCTCCAGGTTAGCAGTGGTAACAGACAGCGCAGATACGTGCGGCAACTGCGTCCGAGCAGTGGCGAGCGCGGCGGAGAGTGCTGTTGCCGCGGCTAGCACTCGACCACTTGCTGCTAGTTCACGCGCTGACCTCTCTGATACCACTACGCGCGAGCTGATAACATTTTACGATATGATATTATAATTTAAGTTTAATTACAATCAAAAGTCCTGTTTGTCTGCCGCTGACATAGCCTACGGCTTATTATATTGTATTATTATATTTCTATTACATCCTAACCTAAATTTAATCTGAGAAATTAGTAGTAAAAGTTGAGACTTAAAACTTCTCAAGATTTATCTGCTTAATATCCTCAAGATTAATTTAAAAGTGACAACTACCGCAAAAGTACAGTTAAGACTGCGTCATAAGAACCTCTTTAAGGATTTAAATTAATTAATTAAAGAATAATTTAATTAGTTCACCATACTGTACATTACCAGCATAACTATACCAAACCTTTAACTAACATTAGTACTTATAATATATAGGTGTTGTATTAGATCGGCTTGTCATGCTTGATTAAATGTGGTATTAACTCAACACTATCGAACAATAAACTGCGGCTATATGTAAATGACTTCACCGGAGTCAAGCCTTTACATTCGCCATAAGAAATTTTTTAAACTTATTTAACGTTATTCTTTGTAAATGAACACCAGAATACACAGACAAATCCACCGTCACAAACAGTTACTAACATATCAGTAAGCATCCTCAGCGCGTGGTGGTGAGCCCTCGCGTCCGCCCACAAGCGGCGCAGGTCCGCGCGACGGAGCCTCAGCAACGCGCGACACGCCGCCAGACGGGCCTCCGCGGCCGAACAGTGCTGGCCCCATGAACTCATTGCTGCTTGGACTGCGCTGAATTTCTGAAATGGTATTATGTTTATCTTTCATTAAACCGTTGTTGATTGTAAAGGTGTATATGCGGTTAAATTTAATCACCATTGCATAAACATTACACACAGGAGAACTATGTGAAGCTGCCCTAGCAACATGCGACACGCTTGTAAGCACCTTCACAGCAGAACAATGCTGCTCCCATGTGCTCACAGCCACTTGAATTAAACGAAATTTATGACAAATGCATGTAGCTTTTGACATATTTATGTAATGTAGCAGATCAGATACATGGCGATGCGTGGCAATGTACCATACGAGTAAATCAGCCAGTAAAGTTAATATGATAGAAGGGTGGGTATGTTTATGTGATATGTGTACTAAGATAGGATAATGGGTGTGCTAGCATGATTGATGTGCAAGTATGATGGTCAAAAAATTTTTAATTTCTTACAAATAACAAAAATTGGATTTATTAATCATTCCTCACCTGCATAACTTCAGTGATCTCCTGTGCATGAGCAGCGACCAACTCATCAAGTCTTGCATCACTTTTTTTATACTCCTTCTCCAGTTTAGCCCTCTCTTTCTCCCTTTGCTCGTTTGTCTCACTCGCTGACAATGTGCGGATCACTGACATTAGCAGACCACTCTGTAAACAATATCATATTGTTTTCAGTTATGAACAAATAAGATTTTTTGTACCATATTACAAATTTCAAACAAGATGCTATATGTACAAGTGATATGAAATTAATGTTATTATACAACATAGCATGAATGAATTATTTTGTGGACTTTCTTGCTACACTAAGCTTGACTGGAGATATTGGCAAATAACTACAACTTAATCCATCTTTCTTCTTTTACATGATATTGTAACTTGTATACACTGAAGATGTGTCACAACACTTATTATTTTATATGACAATTTTTAAGTTTCAGTTATTCACATTCAGTATATTAACAAGTATTCTGAATCCAATTATGGTTGAATTAATTTATATTTGGGTTGATAAAATGTTGATCTTGTGTTCTACCCCTATTATACAACTAACTTGAGTTGAGAGATTACCAACTATGGAATAAAAAACATTTTTTTGGCAGGGCACTGCTGTGCCTCTAGACATAAAAACCAAAATTAAAAATCCACTACATTTAGATTTTAATTGAAAAAGGTTAAGATAATTTAAAAGCCCCCGATTTAAATAATTTATGTGACAAGAGATAATTAACGTAAAATGCTTTCATTATGTTGAATAGATCTTTCACAGAGTTGCACATTAAAGATGGTTTATTTTGTCTTTCAAATGTTTTTTAAATATTATTATTGTTCTTGTGTATTTCTTTGATATTTTGCAAATATAATATGTTAAGTTGTATAAAGTGAGATTAAAAGTGGGTTTAGGTAGGAAAACCAAAAGAGCTAGAGCCATATATAGAAAACATAATAAGGATAGTGCAAACAGTAATGATGGTTGTGCTAGGAAATGGGTTCATGTTGTTAAAAAAATAAAAAACCACATTATTACTGGATCAGTGATTTTGGAAATATATGGATAACATTGGTTTACACAAACAAATTTTTACTGCAGCACCGGCTGGTGAGTTGTTACCGTAACATCTGTCAAAGAACATGCACCAATCAAATCCAAACGCATCCTTGAAAACCGCATTCAAATCGAACCAGTGGTTTTGGATATAAATCATAAAATATAAATGTCAACATAGGTTTGCACACACATCCTCTCACCCCAAACGCATATACCGTCTCCGTTCCGTCGTGGGTAAAAAGAGGAGAAAGCTCCTAAGAAAAGAAAATCCAGATGTATTATAATAAGAGAAATTTTACTATTTGATAACAGTATTCTTGTAGGACAGTAATAATCGAATATAATACTTTTTTGGCATACTATACCGTTTCTTTTCCTTGCTTGACGCCTCGCGGGGGTTTGGTAGGTGGAGGCGAAGACATGATTTTCCAATCCAACTAGGTTTTTAATGAAAATTAATAAAAATCCGCCCTTCGATGTCACACAATTTGTTAGTTAATTTTGTCACTGTCATCTCAAATTGTCAACATTGTCAATTTCTATTGACAATCACACGGTAACCGTCATTGTCAATTTGGTTACATCTATCTATCTATACATATAATGAAGCTAGGGTCGAAAATATGTCATGTACATGGAAGATATTCGAAAATAAGTTGGCTGGGGATATTTAGAATCGATAACAGTTATATAGTTATCTGTGATTCTATTACCCGAAAGATGGATGTAGGCTCAACGACCGACTTTTTAAATCATAGATTATACACTTATGTATGTTTTAAATCGTTATATATCATGAAATGACTAACATTTCTGACTGATAATTAACTGATGTACAATTTTTTGTCTTAGCTAATTTTATTTTTGTAACCACGGATGTCTAAATTGACCGGACTATAAAATGCTGCATCCGTGACTCTTTTCATATAATCCGGCAAGTTGAACCTTGGCTACTTCACCTTAGCTTAGATCCTCGCATCGGCAAATAGTGATATTTAAAATATATTTTTTTATATCAACACTACCTGGCAATTGTGACAATGACAATCTGATATGGACATTTATCTTACCGTTTGTTTGAATTTTGAAGTTTTGAATTGAACTGAATTGTTTTACTACGAAAACTTGATATAACTGGATAAAGTGTATTAATTTGTTTTAGATTTAATATAATTCGTGGTGAAAATAATATTTTGAATATGGATTACTCTACGATAAGCAATAAAACAAACTATACGGAAGCGGACGAGCTTACTGGTGGCGAGTTAAGCGAGCGCTACTATTTACTTCGAAAGCAATTCGATAATTTAACTAGCAGTTATGAGGCCACAAAGCAAGAACTACACGATACACGACGAAGTTACCAAACCGCTCTCGATGTGCAAAGCCATCTCACCGTGGAGTTAGAAGCTTATCAAGCTAATGAGGAGAAACGGCGGAATGATCTGAATTCTCGCCTAACAGTGCTCCAAGAAGAAATATCTAGTCTACGGGAGGAGCGCTCGGAAACCGCCGAACGGCATGCGAACGAAATTAAAAAGTTAGAGGCAGATATAAAATTTTTGAAAGAAGAACGCGCGGTCATTCGAAAGACGCCGGAGCGCGATAATTCAGAATTGGAAGAAGTTCGCGCGGCATTGTCTACGGCGATGTCCGATGCGAATGAAGTGAAAACAGCGCTTGAAGAGGCGCGGTCAGAGATTGTGTCTTGGAGGATGAAAGTGGAGGAGTTGGTTGGCGAGATCGGAGAGATGCGTGAAGCGGCTGAAATACGCAGGGAAGAGCTTAAAGCGGCTGCGGAACGCGAGGCTGTGGCCCTGGCGGACTTGAGCGAAGCCAGGGCAATGCTACATCAGGCCGACTCACAAGAACTACAACCACATGGTATAACTTAATTTGTGATTACCAAGAATCCATCTACATTAATTGAATTTATTCTAAATTTTGTAGCTCTTGATTCAACTGAATCTGTAAACTAGCATAAGCTAGTTTAGCATAATGTCACTGGATATTTAGTAATCACTACTGTAATTTATTAGTGACCTGAAATATAATATGAGCTTCAGTACTGCTTGTTATTCTTTAGCAAAATTAAATAAGTTCAGCCGAGCCAACCAGGAGAACCAGTGTAAATTGATAGTGCTGCTGTTGTACACTGTCCTGCCCTGTACTTGTGACATATAAACATTATTATCTTTTGATGTATATAATTTTATTGCATCTACTAACAATGTGAATTTTTTTTTGCAAATGTGGATGGATGCATGGATAGCAAGGGAAACCCGGACTGGCATTTTATGATCAAATTGATTGTGTGCTATCTGAAGGAGGTGTCAAGAGTCTCCAAAATCTGCGTGTTTGTATGATGAGAGTTATGAAAGTGGAAGAAGCTAGGCAAGTATGTCAGAACCATGCCATTTGGCACTCAATCCTCTCTGCCCACCCTGTTAAGGATTTGGCGTGAAGATGTGTGTATGTGCAACTACTTACATCCTCCTAGATCTCGTTGGCCAGGTAGTAAAACTCATGTAGTTTGACTGGGGAAGAATCAGCGTCAAGCTCATAATCTACTATGAAGCAATTTATTGTATTTTGGTTAAACACAAGATATACATGTTTTCCTCAAGGGTAGCAACGCATTCGTGGTCAACCTCAACTATTCAATCTTACACAGGGATAACTACTAATGTCCATGGGTGGTGACCACTTACCTGATGGTAGGTAAAGTGCAATTGTTTTAAGCAAGCTGTAACTTATTCATTTATTTGTTTTATAATTTCAGCTGCCAAAGGTAATTCAATATTTGCTGAAGTTGAGGACAAAAGGCAAGAAATGGCCAAGAACCTTATACAAATGAAGCAAACAAATTCAAGAGTAAGTATACAACCATGTTGATAAAAATGTTGAATGAATTCATTGAATAAAAAACACTTTTTTATACTTTTACCAAATATTGAAAGTCACTTCAGGTCAGTTATGCACTTATTTAATTGTACAAAGTTTGTACAATTAAATAATAAATTAATGTTGTGTAATAGTTGTACAAAGTTTGTACAGAGTGGTCATAATTAAGGAAAGGTACTATTTACTTGGTGGTTGAACTTGTTTAGTTCAAATGGTGAGGTATCACCATCACCCTCATAATCCTCCCTGAAGCAATTCTTGTGCTTTGGTTTGGAGACGTGTGGTTGCTGGCTATATCTTTACTTGTACATGAGGCGAACATCTTACTCCTCAAGGGTAACAATGCATCTGTGGTCAACCTCAGGTACAATTTAATCATACTTCTATAGTTCTTGTGTAATAATCTATCTAATAACCTAATGTGACCACTTAACATCAGGTGTGCTGCATGCTCATTTGTTGGCTCAACATATATATTACTATTTCTATGAGGTAGCTAGGTAGCTGTTTCTTTATTAGGTAGTAAAGATAGAGTAACTATTGAATATGCTACTGTAACATTTTATGATATACATACATACATATCTTCACGCCAAATCCCTAACGGGGTAGGCAGAGAGTATCGAGTGCCAAATGGCACGGTTCTGACATACTTGCCTAGCTTCTTCCACTTTCATAACTCTCCTCATACAAACACGCCGATTTTCGATTTTTTCGATTTTTATGTTATAATTTTTCAATAATTGAACTTTCAGTTAAGAAGAGATCTGGCAAATAAGCAAGCTGAGTTAGAGGCACTGCTGCATGAAAAGCAAACAGTTTGGGAGTTGCAGGCCGGGAATGCTGCACACTATGATCGCCAACTAATGGGTATGTAGTTTAAACATATTATTTTTCCGACTATATTGACAGTTTAAGCTTAAGTTAAGGGGCAGCCTTAGCATGAATAACACATGATTAAAATTCATTTTTCTTTCTTACATCAATTAACTTGTCAGAGTATGTGATTCCGTTCACATGAGCTGGGACCGCAGCAGGCTTTCTTGGTTGTATGTATCATACATTTTTGCAAGACATTGTATGAACTCCCGAGTAAAGGACTTTTGCCATGAAGAGGACCACCCTCTTGAACATAAAGATGACAAAGTATTTATATTCAAACCCAGCTATTCTAGTTTGTGAGTGAGCCGTGATTGCCTAGTGGTTGCGAATCTGACCTTTCACATAGGGGTTCCGGGTTCGAATCCCAGCAAGCATGTGCGTATTACCATTGGCTTTTCGGTGAAGGAAAACATCGTGAGGAAACAGCATGCCCAGAGATTGTCAAAAAATCTCAAGGGTGTGTGAAGTCTACCAATTCGCACTTGGCCAGAGTGGTGGACTATGATCTAAATCCTTCTCATTGTGAAAGGAGACCCGTGCCCAGCAGTGGGACATTAATGGGTTGTGATGATGATGATGAATTCTAATTTACCATCAAGTCTATATGTTTTCACTAGGTTTAATTGTAAGATCATAAATGCTGAATAAAAGTAGGCTAATTTTTATGTCAATTTATTTTCAGATAGTTACGAAGAGCGAATTGCTCAACTAGAGGCGTTATGCGAGAGACAGCGGCGAGAATCTGCGCGGTGGTTCGGGAAACTATGTGAACCTACTGCACAGGGCTGGTTGCCTGGTATTTTGGGGCATTTGAAGTAAGACATTTGTGTTCCTTCCTTTATTCGATAAACTTGTATGCAAAAATGTAAAATGATACCAGACCTGTTGCCCTGAAAACTTATGCGAAATATAGTATCATCTGTATAATAGTAATTTTTTTTAATAGAATAAGAATAAAGTATAAAGAATGAATAAAGTAGTGTTTTGTAAAATTTTTTAGGGTGGCTCATATTTCTGCAGCATATCTTATATACCTATCTTAGTTTCCCTGTCTCCTTTTAGGCATGAGTCTCTTCTCAGAATGAGTAGTGTTACTATACAATATGTCGGATATTGACATTTTTTTAATTTCAAATGTGTAGGATTCCTAATGATATGTTAGCAACTTCATGGTGCTTTGCTACTTCTATTTAAACTTAATTCTTTATTCCCCAGATCAGAATGCGAGCAACTCCGCGCAGAAGTACTATCGCGTGGCGCGGCGCAGTTGGCCAGCGCCGCCCAGGTCCGAGCGCTGCGGAGGAAAATCGCACAACTCACCGTCGCCGGCGCTAAGCAACCACCCACTCCTCCCGCTGACGATAAGGACGATAGTCCTGTGCACAGAACCGCTCAGACCGTTGGCGTCACTGAAGATAGCAGTGTGCATAAACTTGTTCAGATCAAGACCAGACCGACCCCTGACGATGTGAAGAAGAAAGTGTCTTTTAATTGATATTAGAGTATAATTATAAGCAATTATGTAAGTTTAATTATATGTAAAGGTGTAATCTCATCCAAATGGATTATGTCGGCCAATGTCAATAAAAAGCGCATAGAAGTAAGTAAATAAGTAGGAGATCAAAGCTAATAGTGTAAGGAGATTAAGAATGACAGTTTCTCAGTCCATCTTCTTTTATAATTGCGATAAACACTACTGATGTGCCTTAAATCATTCGGATTAAAAATAGACTGATGACAATATGTTTTAATTATTGCTAATATGTAAATTAATAATTTTATAAGTCCATAGGTAAAAGTGATCTTAAGTGTTTAGTTTTAGTGATCAATCTAATTTCTTGCTGGCGATAAAGAAATAAGTTGTTAATAAATTCATCCAGATTTAATACCTGAATGTGACCCACAATTATTTTCAATAAAATTGTATCAGATAAATTATTCTGTTCCGGTTTTAAGGCCCCTTTTACACTAGCGACTTTCAAGCGGTTTTTTTAACGTCAGCGATTCTCCGAACGTCTGAACGCTATCGTTAAAAATCGATGAAAGATCGCTAGTGAAATAGCGGTATGAACAATTTAGTGCACTTTGAAAAAAAGGCGGATCTAGTCTCTTGAAACCATTACTGAAGCACCCATAGTAAGTCTTACGTACACGCAGAACACACACATTGGCACAGTAGTAAGTCAATCGCCCGCCATTACGCTTCGCACCGTGGTGTTGTTTGGGTGTACACGTAAAACAATTAAATTAAGTGAAAACCTTTCGAAACATAGTGCTTCAGATAAAAAAGTCAGGGGATTACTTTAGGTAAGCAAGTAAATACAAAACAATCTGTGTTGCCAGTCAATAAACATTTTCATTTACCCTGAATTTGGGTAAATATTTTTTTTGTAGTGTATACCTTCAGTATAAATTATTATTCTATGTTTTATAGATTTCCCGCTGCAAATAATGTATGGAAAAATGATTAGAATAATAAGAAACTGCAGAAATGAAAACAGTTGGAATCCATCGAAATCTAGTGTAGTCTGCAGTATACACTTCGAAGAAAATGATTTATACAAAACAAAAAAAAGTAATAAAAAAAACCGCACTAAGCGTTCCGTATCATAATGTATAAAAAACACGTTTATTGTACGAGGAACCTTCCCTTAATATTTCAATTTTTTATTTTTAGTATTTGTTGTTATGCATAGAAGGAGGTACACAGACTTTTAGCATAGGTACACTGAGGTACACATCAAGTACGTTTGTAATCCAAAAA